>UESW01004973.1:69691-119312 GCA_900491605.1 Calamus simplicifolius | reverse complement strand
ACCGCCGCCTTCTTCGCGGTAGCTGCCCTCTCCGCAGCAGCCCGGGCTTCCTCCTCGGTGCGTTGGAGCCGCCAGGTCAACTCCTCGTTCTGTGCCGCGGCGGCTTCAACCTTTACGAGGCCAGCTCCATCTTGGCCTCAGCTGCGGAGGCCCGGCTCTCCACCTCCCTTAGTCGGCCGGAGACTCTCCTCCCGGGCCGAGGCCTCTTGATGAAGATGAGCAAGGCTTTGGGACTGCGCCATGCTCTCCTTCTTATATTTGTCGACCCGCGCCAGGGACTTCACGAGCGCATCCACGAAGTGGGACAGCGCTTCGCGAATGGCCATCGCACCGTTGGCCATCTGCAGCAGAAGAATGTGTTAATCGCAGGAAAAACTGAGGCATCACAAAACATGTCTAAAAATGAAGAAAATCCAGAGGGTTACCTAGATGATGGAGACCATCACCATGTCCAAATCGCGGAGTGGCTCTGGCCCCGCATCTCCTCATCGGACTCGGCAGTCCGAACCCTTGACAGGAGATAGGCAGCCCGCCCGGCATCTGCCATTGACCTGGGCGCTGGCCGCGCCGGCCCCTCTTGTAGCCCTTCGACCCAAGGGGGCGGGCGGGCACGCGCTGAGGATGAGCTCTCGGACTCATCCCTCTGCTTCCTGGCTGCTTCCGCCCCAGCCTCGAACCTTCTATCAACTATCTCCCCCTCTCCGGCAGTTGGGGGAGCCCTCTTCCCCTCCGACTCCGTGGCAATCGAAGGGCCAATAGCGATTGTAACCTGCCCCGCCTCGAGCGCGTCAGCGGTGGCGGAGGCTTCCTCCTCGAGATCCAAGATCACCACGGCTGCTTTGGTGGTGGCCGGGATCTCCCTTCTTTTACTTCGGTCTCGGCCGGCCCCGGGACCACTCCTGCAGCCGGCATTTCCTCCGCCGGCTCCTCCGCGGGCATTGGAGCCGCGGGAGCTTCAGCAACTTGAGCCGGCTCGGCCTGCCCCTTTTTGAGCCTTCTTCGCCGGCCTCGCCACTTCTCCTACCGCCTGCCTCTTTTGCTGCAGGGTGGCTTCAAACTTGCGGCGGAAAACCTCATCGTTGCACCAAAAAATGATAAACGTCAGCAACAACATACAATAACCTTTGGGTCGAGACAGGAAGAGTTGAGCGTCGTGCTCACCAACCGCCGGGGCCGACTCGGCCTCAAACAGGTTCTCCTCGAATAGGAGTTCCTTGTAGCCATGGATTTGACAGGTGGATAGCTGGGTAAAGAGTTTCATATCCCTCTACCCTACGGCGGCACTATCATTAGAGTTGGTTTCCGGCTCTCTCCAATCAGCCCTCACCCCCTCGACATGGGCGAAGAGGAATCGAGATTTCCACCCCCTAATCTTGGACGGGAGACCTAAGGGGAAGGCTCTACCCGGCCTGGCGGTGAATGCCCACCAGGCCCCCTCACCTTGGCGGCGGAGCTTATAGAAAGCCGGAACAGTGACAGTCCTGCTCGATCCCCCTGAAGCAGCAAAGAATGATAAAAGCGCAGATGATCCGAATCGAGTTCGGAGTCAACTGCGCCGGCACTAGCCTATACCTGTCTAAAAGATTCAGAATAAAAGGATGGAAAGGGAGGCGCAGCCCACACCGGAACTCCTCGTATAGAGCGACCCGATCGGGGTGGACGGAGGTCACTCTATCTTCGGGCCCCAGCGCGGATAGGCGGATGAAACTGGGACTATGTACCTAGCCCTAATGGCCTCTACATCCTCAGGGGTCATGGTTGAGGCCACTCCGCTGGACCTGCGGATCAGAACTCACCGCCGGAGGAAGTGCCGGACGGGGAAGACACAGGACCGCCCTAATAGGGGAGCCTGAGGTGGACGGAGGTCCTATCGCCTCGGTCGATCGCGGATGGTGATGCCACCCACCAGCCGAGGCATTGGTTAAGCTAAGGGGGTTTGGTTTTCACTACTGGAATGGGAAGACTCTTCTACGGGTCTCTTACCCTCCCTAACGGCACGACGGTCCATGGGTGAGGAAGGATGAAACTAACCTGGGAGTTAGGAGGGCTCAGGTCGCAGAAGAAGCTCAGGGAAGAAGAAGTGGAAGAAAGCAATAGCAGTGTAAAAGTTTCCCCCAGGCTCTTGAAATGCTTTTATACCCCCATCTCCTAAGCGACGCTCGAGGCCCCGCCACGTGGCACATCTATTGCGCCACGGGCTGTCAGCCGGAAATCTCGCCTGCGCCCGAGACGTGCCGCCTTGATTCGTCCTGAAGGATGATCCCCGACCAATCGCAGAGCATAGAAAGCGGAGAAGCAATGATGACCCCTTGCCTTTTTTCCATTCCCCAATGAGCTTCCTCTCCGCAGCGTCCGCCAACGTCAAGCCCCTACCTACCGCATGATTGCAGGAGATCTTCGAAGAGGACACTGCCTCGGGACGAAGCGCCAGCTCATCAGCCATTGAAAGCGCACTGAGGAGGCAATCATTTTTTGAATTTTCGTGCCCCTTTCGCCCAAAGGACTGCAGGCACATGGTCCTTAGTGCTCAGGCGGGGGGCATCTGATGTGGCTGGTATAGCCACAAGGGCAAGATGGCAAAACATTAGGCGGCCCGCGTCTCCAAGCCGCCAAGTCGGCCCCGACCTTTCTGGTCGGCCCCGCTCGGCCCCGGCATCTCCAAGCCGCCGAGTCGGCCCCGACCATTCCTGGTCGGCCCCGGCGTCTCCAAGCCCACCGAGTCGGCCCCGACCATTCCTAGTCGGCCCCGATCGGCCCGGCGTCTCCAAGCCCGCCGAGTCGGCCCCGACCATTCCTGGTCGGCCCCGCTCGGCCCCGGCGTCTCCAAGCCCGCCGAGTCGGCCCCGACCATTCCTGGTCGGCCCGCTCGTCTCGGCGTCTCCAAGCCCACCGAGTCGGCCCCGACCATTCCTGTCGGCCCCGCTCAGCCCCGGCGTCTCCAATCCCGTCGAGTCGGCCCCGACCATTCCTGCTCGGCCCCGCCCCGGCACCTCCTGGTCGGTAGAGTTGGCCCCGACCATCCCTGGTTGGCCCAGCTCAGCCTCGACGCCCTCAGGAGAGTCAAGGCGCCCCCGATTTCTCCAAGTCGGCCCCAGTACAGCCCTGGCGGTTCAGGCCACCACCTTTCTGACCTGCGCCACCTGACAACGCTAGATCCAACTACCTACTGGCCACGCCGCTGATGGGACTGGACCAAACTACCTGATAGCCCCACTGGCTGATGGGACGTAGCCCACAAACCGCCATTTTTTCCCTCTCCGATGGGACAGAACCCACCAACTGGCCCAGATTCACGCAACCCCCAAGAACTCCGCGGACATTCCTTTTTCACGGAATCCCACGTGGTCATGCAAGTGTCAACCCCCTATAAAAAGGTGAATTCACTCAATAATCAGGTACGAAAAACTTAGAGACTTGCTATCCCGATACCCAGAGAGGAATTCCTCCTCTCTGTGGACTCTTCTCATCCTAAAAAGAGCTCATTCGAGCTCTTCCTCAGCTGTGACCTCGGTTGCTAACTTGAGCGTCGGAGGGTCCCCACCGGAGCATCCCTCCGGTCCTGGGACTTTTTTAGGCAGCCCGGTGAAACAAGGATCCGCTAATCAATCTGCTTCCTTCTTTCGACATTCAGGACCAACGATCGGACGTCATCAGCATGCATGATGATTGGCCCCTAAAATGATAGTTGCAAGGAACGCCATCATTGGCAGCTGTTTCAGAGATTTTGACCTTCTCTTCTCATATTATAAAAAAAAATAATTTGTTTTTTTATAATAATTTGTTTAACATAATGATACTAATTATATTTAATTTTTCTCTTTTAAATAAAATAATTCATTTAAAATTGTACTCTTTTATTCAATAAAGAATAAAGAGAAAGATTATATTTGCATTATTTTTTTATTATTTTTTTATGATATTTTTTTTTATGCAGCCATCTTTCCAACAATTATTGCCACAAAAGGTCGCAGCCACGTGACGAGCATGGGCAAAACAAGCGGCCATCCGTGAAACATCGCCAGGGGCATACTTTGGAAGAACGTCCGTGTTGGAGCTGGGGAGGCGGGCTTCCAAATACGCTACAATAGCGGCGGAGAGCAGCGGCGATAGGCCCAGAGGCATGTGGCAGCGAGAGGGATTTTTATGATGAATTCAAAACTTTTCTTTCAGAATTTGAAAACAAAAATCACCAAACTTCCGTCACCACGAACCGAAGAAGAAAAAGGAATTTTTGTGATGATTGAGATCAAAACAGGCTTTCAGCTAATATTTGAGCAGAAATCTAGCCAAAGAAAGAGATCTCCATATGACTTCAAAGAGAATCTCCACATGACTGAAAAGAGAATCGAGGAATTGACGAGGGAGAAGATATTTACTCTATTTGGCCCAACTGAGGACCATTGTTCGGCCTATCAAAGTCGAAAGGTGTGAGGAATGAAGAAAAAATTTAAGGGTTTAATGATTAGAGGTGGACATTGGCTACGGCATAGCCCAGACTCGCCGGGTCAACCAATTTAATGGGGTGTGCCAAGCATGGCTCGTTATTAAACGGATCATGCATGGGCAATTATCTTTTTACAAAATTATTGGCTCAATCTTTTTATTTTTCTAAATAATTCCTATATTATTTTTTTATAAAAAAAATTGTTGGCTCAGCCAAGTGATAGAGGATTGGGTTGGCACCTTTTAATGGTAGATATCTTATTGTCTTTTGTAATTTTATTTTTAGATGAAGTTACCGAGATAGTCTTAACCATCCAGAGACCCTCGCTTCTCGAATACATGGATGAAATACTTGCTGCAAATGAAATAATTAAGTTTTAGTGCTTCTTTATTATTTTTTAAATAATATAAATTTTTAAGCAAAAGTTATCCGAAGATCGTTTTTAACTTTTTATATGTTTAGTTACATAAAAAGTTTTAAAAATAGTTTTTATATGTAATTAGAGATGATCATGCTTGAAAAAATACAAATTTAACTCTCATATCTTTAGAATGAAGATAAAATTATCAATGTAAAAATTATAATTCTATTAAAATTTAAATTTTTTAATTCATGATTTAAAAAAATTATAAAATAATATTGCATTATGGAATGTCAAAATGTACAATAATAGCCCATAGTTTCAGAAACAGTACCAAATAAGACAGAGTACTAAATTTTATTATCATTTTAGTCAAAATAATAGTAATAATAAACTTAAAAAAATATTTTTCATATATAATAATTAAAATTTTATTTACGAAATGATCTTCATTCTGCATATGATGAAGATCAAATAGAAAATCTAGATGTATTAGCTTGGTGGAAGTGTTAGAAATCAATATCTATTATGTCTGCCATTGCACGGGATATTTTAGCTATGCCGATGTCTACAGTAGCATCGGAATCCATTTTCAGTGCATGTCGGCATGTTATGGACGAAAATAGAAGTATGAATGTAGGATGGCTGGCGAGACGATTGAGATGTTTTTCTGCTTCAAAGATTGATTGGATGCTAAGGTGAGGCTTCAAGATAAAGATTGACATGACTTAACCAGCAAAGATGATGATGATTCAAATACTATTATTAAGTGAGACATCTCTACTTTTATAATTATATATTTTTATTTTTTTAATTATTAAAGTGAGACATCTCTATTTTTTGCTTCTTTCTTATTGTATTAGGTGAGGCATAGTTTTCCTTCCTTTATGTATCATTTTGATTTTAAATTAATAAACTGGTAAGGATCTATGCTAAACCTTCACAATTAAGGTGGCTTTATATTAATAATTTTTTTTATTTCTAATAATTTTTTAATTTATTAAAAAAATTATTTAAATATTTATTAGGTCCTAATGGGCCGTGCTGTGTTCGTTATGGGCTATGTCATGCCGGGCTGAATTTTTTAAGCCTGGCATGATATGGCTTAATGGACCGTGCTGGTATGATCTAGTATAGTACAGTACCAGGCCACGCGATCCGATTCATATGGGGCATGGGGTGGCACTGGGCTACAATACCAGGCCATATTAGTTATGGCTCAATTTGTGTCAGGCATGGGCGGTATGGTTCGATGATCATCTCTAGTAATGATTATAACTTAAAAGGATAAATTGATATATATATATATATATATATATATATAGTGCATGGAGTAGTTTTTTTGCTCTGTATTTAGACGCTCCCGTGGGGAAGGGGAGACCAAAACTGGGGACGGCTCGTTTATTATTTCAATCATTATTGCCGCTGACGAGGGGTCGCCTTCGTTGCTCGACCATATCCGGCTCTGGACTCTAAGTTTGAATCCCATAAGCGATGATATCCGAGCCGGTGGTGCGCTTTATTTAGTGCGCTCTTAATCAGCCCATCATTGAACGGTTGAGATTCTTTGACCCGTGTTGTGATCCCGAGCTGGCGTTAGAAATTTTCCGCGTTCTTTCCGGTGTTCGTGCGCTAATAAATGAAGGCTCGAGGCCAGGAGCGGGTGGCTGGATGAAGAATCCGGCTCGCTATTTTACGAGATATCAAAATATACTTAAATCCTGCATTCTGATGTGGGATGTTAATGTTTCAGCGTTTGATTGCTTTAAGGCTTGAGCAACTTGGTATGTAATCGGGACATTGAATGTTTAAGCCACATTGAATGTAAATTTTTTTTTTTTTTCGCAATTGGGGTGATGAATAGTTATAGAAGTAATTTATTTTGACGTAAATTTTAAGAGTGTAAAAAAATTAACTATAAATTTTAAGGGTGCAAAAAAATTTATTAACTATATTTGGTTATGTTTATGAATATAAGATTATTTATTTTATAAGTCTAATATTTTAATCTTTTTTTACTCATGAATAATTTTTCTTTAATTTATGCTAACTTATATTTTAGGGCTATTTGGTTAACCCCATAGTGGTTTTTACAATGATACGATTATTAGTGGTATAAGATCGATCACTATAGGTACAATAGCATCTATAAAATATTTAATTATCAAAATTATCAAATATCACAATATATACTATAAATAATATATTATTATGTAATATTATACATTATAAATATTATATTATTATAAGAGAGGAATCAACAAAATTAAAGATAAAATTGTTCATATATCTTTCTATTAGGGGGTAAAATCGTCATTGCATTAATATCTGTGTAAGAAGGCTAAGACCAACCCCCTCCTCTCATCGTCCCGAGCTTCCAGTAGCTCGCCTCTCCCGAGCTTCCTAGCTCGGTTTTCTCGAGTTTTCGTAGCTCGCCTCTCCCGAGCTCCCATAGCTCGGCTTCCCCGAGCTTCCGTAGCTCGCCTTTTCCGAGCTCCCGTAGCTCGGCTTCCCCGAGCTTCCGTAGCCGCCTTTTCCGAGCTCCCATAGCTCGGCTTCCCCAAGCTCCCGTAACTCGGCTTCCCCGAGCTTCCGTAGCTCGCCTTTCCCAAGCTCCATAGCTCGGCTTCCCCGAGCTTCCGTAGCTCGCTTCTCCCGAGCTCCCGTAGCTTGACTTCCCCGAGCTTCCGTAGCTCGGCTTCCCCGGGCTCCCATAGCTCGGCCTTCGCGAGCTTTCGTAGCTCGGCCTCCCCGGATTTTCATAGCTCGGCTTTACTGGGCTCCCATAGCTTGGCTTCTCCCGAGCTTCCATAGCTCGGCCTTCCGAACTTCCTGTAGTTCGCTTCCCTCGAGCCTCCATGGCCCGGCTTCACTGAACGACCCATGATCCAATACCCACCTCCGCGGAACCCGACACGGGAGAACCTAAGCAAACTATAGCAGCACCCTAGGCAAGGAATCATGCTGAGAAGTGGTCTAGAACCTATCTGGCCGCCTGAGACCTACCCATCTACCAGATCTCAAGCCATCGAGGAGCTCTCCCAGCCGTCGATCCCCTAACAGACGAGATACGGATCTCAACAGCCTCACAACGGCCCGATTCGATCCACTCTCGTATCCTAACAACCTCTGAACCTTCCAGAAGACGCTCAAAATCCAAGCGACAGTCTATAAATTTTATGCTCACAGATTCCCTCACGTACGCACGCATGCGCTTACACCCCCACTCTCACTCTCTTGCTCTCGCCGGCAGCTCGTTGGTGCTCTCGCCTTCTAGAGGTCACGATTGGCCGCCCCCAGAGAGGCTCCCGGAGAGATCCACCTCCCTACTTTCTGGTTGATCGCCGATTTTCTTTCACTGACTTGAGCGTCGGAGGGTCTTCCGCGGAGGGCCACTCCCAAAGCCTCTCGCACGAGGACTTGTGTGCAGGTCCGTCCCCTTGAAGATCGACTGCGCCCGAGTCGAAAGATGGATCCCGGCGGCAACACTTTCTATAAATCATCATCAGTATAATGATTACAGGTCACAGCTAAAATAGAGATAATAAATAGAGTTATCTTATCACTATTTTAAAATTACTGGTAATATTTCAAAGATCATCACATACTAAATGCTATGAACACACTTGGGAGGGTAAAAAGCAAAAGGAAGGGAATTTTTTTTTTTAAAAAAAACTTCATACACCTTTTTTGAAAGTGAAAATTATTAAAGAACTTTTTAGCTTTTTTTTAACACAATATATGTTGATCCAATTATTAATTTTGATGATTAACAAAAGACATGAGTATACTCACTATGTTTCTGACAGATTTAATAAGTGTTTCAAGGATTAAAAATGTTTAATCAATTAAAAGGAATAAAGAAATAAGTTTTGAATCAAATTTTAAAGGAATTTTTAAAGTTCAAACTTAGAGTCGACACCCAGATAGTCAGGAGCTGACCCCAAGGCGTATCAAAAGATTTTTGGATTTTTGGCATGGTTCAGAGTCGACGCCCAGAGTTTTGGAGCCGACTCCAACCTAAGATACAGGGAAGTCTATTATGTTTCAGTTTCCGGAGCCGACACCTAGAATTCGGGAGCCGACACCTGAGAGTTCGGGAGCCGACACCTGAGTTTCTAGAGCCGACTCTAACCTGAGAACAGAGAACGTGTTTTTATGGACATTTCTGGAGCCGATACTCTTAGATTCCGGAGCCGACTCCCGAAAGCGACGAGCCGACACTTAACTTTCTCGGAGCCGACTCCTCAATAACTTTTTATTTGTTATTTTTGGACACCGGATCTGGAGCCGACACCTGAAAAGTTGGAGCCGACTCCAACCTATCAGGAACGGATTTTCAATTGTCAGAACGAACTCCAATTGTAATATTTTTTCCATCTAATCTCTAACGGCTATTTTTCTTTGTGTGTAGAAGTATCCAAGCATCTCATAACGGCTATATTTTCTACCTAAACTTGGATTAAGAGATCTATAAAAAGGGGAAACCGTTCGTTTGAAAAAAAAAGGGGAGACTAGAGACTGAAAAAATCTGAAAAATCTTGAGAGAGAAATCAAAGAGGAAAGACTCAGAGCTCAAATCCATCAATCCCAGAAAGTTCAAAGAGAAATCCACAAGCTTCTCAAGATCAAATCAAGGAGATTTCCAACGTTAAAAGAAAGAAAGCAAAAGCCCCAAATCCTCAAATTCTCAACTGCAACTTTCAGTGAAGAATCTGAGCTCAGCCCTGATTCAATCTTTCAAAGGAGAAGAGAAAAAGAAGAAAAGAAGAAAAGCTTGCTTTCAAAACGCTTCTATCAGGCTTTTCTATCCTTGTTTATTTATTTGCATATTTACTCATTTAAGGAGCTATTTTGTATTCTAAACTCTATTTTCCATTTGTGATTGCTAATTCAATCAGGGGACTGAAATAGTGGAGGTAGTATATCTCGGGACAAACTAAGGATAGCTTGTGGTTGGGTTTTGTGCTGGTGAGTCCAGTAAAATCGGCTGGGTTCATTGTGATCCCGGAAGAAATAATAAGTTTTGAGTTGTAAGCTTGTAAAACAACTCGGCTGTAATCAAGTGGATTATAGTGTGGGCCCAAGTGCTACTTGGGAGTGGACGTAGGTATTGGATACACCAAACCACTATAAAATCTTTATGTTTGCCGTGCTTTCTCTCTCTCTCTTTCTATCTCATTATTTATGCTTAGCATTTATCTTGCACTCAATCTCTTTTATTTCAAAGCACATAGTTTTAAAGAGCTAAATTTTTTAAGAACCCAATTCACCCCCCCTCTTGGGTTGCCATCTGGACCAACAATTGGTATCAGAGCTTGTGTCCATTGTTTATTTGATCAAACAATCAAGAGCTAAAGATCCAAATGGTAGCTCAAGCTAGATCTTCATTTGCTGAAGGTCATTCTACAAATAGACCTCCTTCATTTAATGGTTCAAACTTTTCTTACTGGAAAGCTCGAATGAGAATCTTTATCCAAGCTTTAGATTATGAACTTTGGAGTGTAATCACTAATGGACCAAGCACACCCACACACTTAGTATATGGTTCAATAGTTTCTAAACCCGAAAGGAATTGGAATGAGAACGATAGGAAAATAGCTCAGCTCAATACTAAGCCATGAATGTTTTATATTGTGCTTTAGATGCTAATGAGTTTAATAGAATTTCTACATGTATTTCCGCAAAATAAATTTAAGACAGATTAGAAGTTACCCATGAGGGTACTAATCAAGTCAAAGAATCAAAGATTAATATTCTTGTTCATAAATATGAATTGTTTAGCATGGAACAAATTGAATCTATAACCTGCATGTATACAAGATTTACTGATATTGTGAATGGTTTAAAGAGTCTTGGCAAGACCTATACTAACTCTGAATTGGTTTGTAAAATTCTAAGGTCTCTTCCAAGGTCATGGGAAGCAAAGGTGACCGCAATCCAAGAAGCCAAGGACCTCAATACCTTACCTTTGGAGGATCTACTTGGATCGTTGATGACCCACGAGTTGACCATGAAACAACATCAAGAGGAAGAGGTCAAGAAGAAGAAAATAATTGCCCTCAAAGCTGCAGAAATTGAAAAGAGCAGCAGTGATGAAGAAGATGATGATGAGGAGGAGACTGCACTCCTTGCTAAGAAATTTAAAAGATTTATGCAAAGGAGACCCTTCCACAAGAAAAAATTTGGAACAAAGATAGAAAGTGAAAAAGAAAAAAAAAGGACAAGGATAAAGAGAAAGACCCCCTCATATGCTATGAATGTAAGAAATCGGAGCACTTTAGATATGACTGTCCTCAATTGAAGAAAGCCTCCAAAAAGAAGAAGAAGGCTTATGTTGCAACATGGAGCGACAGCGAAGAATCCTCATCTGAGGAAGAACAAAAGGAAGTTGCAAACATTTGCTTTATGGCAAAAGAAGATGATGACGTAAGTATTGAAACTTATGACTTTACTTTTGAAGAATTATTTGATGCATTTAATGAATTAGTTGATGATTTCAAAGTTTTGAAAAAGAAAAGCAAATCTTTGACAAATGAAAATTTAAATCTTATCAAAGAAAAAGACAAACTAATTTATGAAGTTGAAAAAACTGAAATCTGAAAATGAAATTTTGATAAAAGAAAGAGAATCAATTCCCAATGAAAATGTTAGTTTAAAGAAGAAAGTTGATAAATATAAAAATATAGTTGATAAATTTACATATAGTTCTGAAAAACTTAATTTGCTATTAAGTAATCAAAGAGCTATATTTGATAATGTTGGATTAGGTTATAGGCCTAACAAGAAACAAAAATATGTTAAAAATTTATTTAGAAAGGAACAAGAGAAAAATAATATTCATGTTATTGCTGTAACAAGAAAGGACATAAATCATATGAATGCCATCTCAGAAAAATTAACAAGAATTTAAATATAAAAGGAAAGAAAGTATGGGTTCCAAAAGGAACAATCTTTACTGCTACTAACCATGAAGGACTCAAGAAAGCTTGGGTACCTAAACAGAAAGTTTGATCACTTTGCAGGAGTGTCTTGCAGCCAAAAGATCAAAACGAAAGTGGTATCTTGATAGCGGCTGCTCAAGGCACATGACGGATGGCAAGGATCAAGTCATCTCCCTTGAGAATAAAAGAGGAGTAGTAACCTTCGGAGATAATGGCAAAGGCCAGATTATGGGCTTTGGTAAAATTCAGATAACTCCCTTCACTTTTATTGAAAATATTCTTTATGTAGATGGTTTAAAGTATAATTTAATTAGTATTAGTTAATTATGTGATAAAGGTTTTAAAGTTTAATTTGAAGCTTCTATCTGCACTGTTTCTAATCCCATTAACAATAGCATTATATTTATTGGAAGTAGAAATGACAATGTATACTTAATTGATTTAGATAATTTGTCTACTAGTAAACATTGTCTAGTTATTGATAATGCTAATGTAAATGAGGTTGGATGGCTATGACATCGCAGATTAGGTTATGTAAGCACACCCCTAATTTCAAAATTAATTAGAATGGATTTAGTTAAAGGATTTCCAAAGTTAGATTTTGAAAATAACAGAATTTGTGATGCATGTTAATTTGGAAAATAAACTAGAAACTCTTTCAAATATAAAAATATTATTTTCACTTCTAGGCCACTAGAGCTACTTCACATGGACCTTTTTGGACCTACTAGAACCACTAGTCTAGGAGGAAAGAAATATGGTCTTGTAATAGTAGATGATTATTCTAGATTCACTTGGGTATTATTTTTGGCTCACAAGGATGAGACTTTCTCAATATTTCTAAAATTCTTCAAGAAAGTCACTAATGAGAAAAACAACACCATAGTGTCTCTTAGAAGTGATCATAGCACAGAATTTGAAAATCACTTATTTGAAAAATTCTTCATTGAACATGGTATTAATCATAACTTTTCTGCACCTAGAACACCACAGCAAAATGGAGTTGTAGAAAGAAAGAATAGAACTTTAGAAGATATGGCCCGTACCATACTATGTGAAAGCAATCTACCAAAATACTTTTGAGCGGAAGCTATAAACACGGCATGTTACATCCTTAATAGAGCTTTAATTAGGTCAATTCTTAAGAAAACTCCTTATGAATTATGGAATAATAGGAAACCTAATATTAGCTATTTTCATGCATTTGGTTGTAAATGTTTCATTCATAATAATGGTAAGGACATCTTAAGAAAATTTGATGCAAAATTTGATGAAGGCATATTCTTAGGATATTCAACAACTAGTAAAGCCTATAGAATATTTAGCAAGAAATCATTAATTATAGAAGAATCTATTCATGTAGTCTTTAATGAGTCTTTAGCATCAAGTTCAGAAAAGGTTGATGATGGGAAAGATACAAATTTGCTAGAAAGAGATATTAAAAAATTAAATATAGATGTATCTTCAGATCATGAACAAGAAGCTAAAGATGATGATTCACCTAGGGTTGATGTTATTGATACTAATCATAATGAGGTAGATCTTCCTATAGATTGGAGATATGCCTATGGTAATCCAAAGGAATTGATTATAGGTGATCCATCTCAAGGTGTAAGAACTAGATCATCAATGAGAAATATCAATAATCATCTTGCATTTGTATCTTAAATTGAACCTAAAACCATTGAAGAAGCTGAAAAAGATAGTAATTGGATGCTAGCTATGCAAGAAAAATTAAACCAATTTACTAGAAATAATGTATGGTCCTTAGTTGATAGACCTAAAGGTCATTCTGTTATAGGATCTAAATGAGTATTTAGAAATAAATTAGATAAAAATGATATAGTAATTAGAAATAAAGCTAGATTAGTTGCAAAAGGATATAATCAAGAAGAAGGAATTGATTTTGATGAAACTTTTGCACATGTAGCTAGATTAGAGGCAATTAGATTATTACTTGCATTTGCATGTCATATGAATATCAATTTATTTCAAATGGATGTTAAAAGTGAATTTTTAAATGGTTTTATAAATGAAGAAGTTTTGTAGAACAACCACCTGGTTTTGAAGATCATGAATTTTCAAACCATATTTTAAATTACACAAAGCACTATATGGTTTAAAACATGCACCTTAGAGCTTGATATGATAGATTAAGTAAAATTCTAATTGAAAATGATTTTACTAGAGAAATGTAGATAAAACTCTATTTTTGAAAAGAAAAGATAAAGATTTATTAGTAGTACAAATCTATGTAGATGATATTGTATTCGGTGCTACTAACAATCTTCTATATCAAGAGTTTGCTAAGCTAATGCAGGGAGAATTCGAGATGAGCATGATGGAAGAATTCAATTTCTTCCTAGGACTTCAAATCAAACAAAGTAGAGAGAGGATTTTCATCAACCAAACAAAGTACACAAAGAAAATTCTTAAGAAGTTTGGAATGGAATCAATCAAACCCCTTAGAACACCAATGAGTCCTTCATGTAAATTAGACAAAGATGAAGATGGTAAGAAAGTTGATCAAAAGCACTATAGAGGTATGATCGGATCTCTACTTTATTTAACTACAAGCATACCAGATATTATGTTTGCTGTTTGTTTATGTGCTAGATTTCAATCAGAACCTAAAGAATCTCATTTAATTGCTGTAAAAAGAATACTAAGATATCTAAGTGGAACTAAAAATGTAGGATTATGGTATTCTAGAGACTCAACATTAAATTTGATTACATATTCTGATTCTGACTATGCTGGATGTAAACTAGATAGAAAGAGTACAAGTGATGCATGCCAATTTTTAGGAAGTAACTTAATCTCTTGGTTTAGCAAAAGCAAAATTCGGTTGCATTATCTACTACTGAAGCAGAATATGTTGCAGCTGGAAGTTGCTGTGCTCAAATCCTTTGGATTAAGTGACAACTTGAAGATTATGGCATAACACTTGATAAAACCCCTATTAAATGTGACAACACTAGTGCAATAAACTTAACAAAAAATTCAATCAAACATTCAAGAACTAAGCACATTGAAATTAGATATCACTTTATTAGAGAACATGTAGCTAATGGTGAAATTTATCTTGATTATGTTTGTATTGAGGAACAATTAGCTGACATATTTATAAAACCTTTGAGTGAAGAGAGATTTTGTTATCTTAGAGGAGAATTAGGGATTTGTGATCCTATGGAATGATTTTGAAACCCTTAAGATTGATTATCTAGAGTTCAGTTAATTTCTTGAAAATCCTTTCATGATTCTAAGGACAATTCATCTAGATAATTCAACCATTCGATTCATAACATTCCAAAGATTTTATTAAAATTTTATTGATTCTATTTTGACAAGTTTCGGATCTTTGAAACTCTCATTTATTTTCTGAAACTGTCAGTGGAGTCGACACCCTAGTTAGTAGAGTCGACACCTCATCTGTATCGCTCATGGTCTGTGACCTTGGAGTCGATACCCGACTTTGCGGGAGTTGACACCTGGTGGCCCCAAATTAATTATATTAGGGCAGAGTCGACACCTTCTCATCCCCAATCATCTCCAAACCTTTTCCAAAACCTCTCCAAGCCTCCTAAAACCAAATATTCCTCACATCAACCATTCCTTAAGATTTCTATGGCACCTAAGCGTAGGGGATCGATCTTTGAAGCTCTCGTGACTACAAGGAAGCAAACGGTGCGGCGCCCTGTCCGTGAACCTACCCCGAACGATGATTCTTCTTCAATGCACACTGACAATCCTAACCCCTCCTCTTCACAAGTAGATACCCTAGCTGGCTGAATCATAACCATGGGAAGGAAGGTAGATTTTGAATTCTTTGAAGCCAAGGGTTTTGCAATTGGTAGAAAAATCATGGAACTTGGTTGGGATAAGGTATGTTCCTTAGATGTACCTACTTATTTGGCTCTTGTAAAGGAATTTTACTTCAATTTATCAAGGGGAGATGGTGGATTAGTGAGTATGGTAAGAGGAAAGAGAATCCATCTCACTTCTGAAATTTTAGGAAATCTTTTAGAAATCCCTGTTGTAGGGATGATTGCTACTAGTCACAGTGACAGAGCAGGAGCATTATCGAGGATGTTGGGTAGAGATTTTACTGATTTTAAGAAAATTAGGGCAAATCAGTTGTCTCTCGAACTTAGACTGTTACATAACATATGTGGTAGGATCCTATTATCCAAGACTGGACGTTTTGAGTATATCTCAGAGCGATACATATTGTTAATAGACAGTATCTTGACGGGTCAGTCAATCAATTTAGCAGGAATGATGACATGATACATGGCTGAGGCCGGGGGCAAGAGGAGATCTTCATTGCCTTATGGGATGGTCCTAACCATGGCATTTAGAAGTCAAGGAGTTGTTATCTCTGAAAATAAACTTTTGAAGAACCTTAGACACACTGATTATTACAGCTTGGCTACTGTGCATAGAATGGGATTTGTGAAAGTGGATAGTAGATGAAAAAGAAAGGGTAATCTGGATGAGAGAGCGGCTGACATTGGAGCCACTGCACCTTTTGAGGCAGGTCCTTCAGTGAGGCATCCTTCACCAGAACCTAGTAGATTATCACCACAATCGTCACCTACTTTTGTCCCTGCATCTGTACCAGTGTCTATTTCTTCTGTTGGTTTTTATAATGTTCAGCTGGAGCAACTTAAAGGATTATTTAGTACTCAAAAGAAGAGATGAAGGCTGAGATTGATAGCAGTATGATGGGTTTAAGAGAATTATTTTATTCTTTGGATGAAAGAGTTAGCAAAATTGAGTCCACCCTTGGAGCCTCCGCAAAATCTTTGAAGAATGATCTCAAGAATATTTTGAAGAACTTAAAGAGATTGGAGGTGATTCAGAAATATATTCCAAATGCAATGCTGAGTTACAAGAGAAGATCGTTGTTGCATCTGGATTCTTTGATAGGAGACTAAATGAATTCAATGCTACTCAAAGAGAAGGGATGGGCAAGATTCTAGAAGAATTCAAAAGGAGATTTGGGATTTGATGTTTATTTTCTTTAGTTTGATGTTGAGTTACTTTTTACTGAAATTTTGATGTAATGAAGTTTTTTTATGTAATATGATGTTATGCTTGACTTTGTGAAGTATGTAATGAACTTTTTGATACTTAATGAATATCATTTGATCTTTGAAGCATCTCTTAATTTTGTTATTTAATTTGAAACTTTTTAACCTTTTTGTTGATTACAAAAAAGGAGGAGAAGTATTTGATATTTGTATATGCATTGGAACAAATAAGCTTAATCAATTAGTATTTAATTGATTTTATATGGGGGAGAAGTAATTGACAATTCTATATGTGCATTGAAAGGAAGAAGCTTAATTGACTTAATTTGATATAATAGTTTAATTGATATCAAACATTAAACTCATATGAGAAGTAATTGATAGTTGTATATGTGTTTACTGTTAAAGGGAAGAAAAGATGTTAAATTGAGTATCATAGGGGGAGCTACTTCATTCAGGGGGAGCTTACCTATGAGAACTAAATATTTGAGAAATTTGATTTGAAATTCTTATTGTTTAATCATACATATACTTAATGTTTTTATAATCATCAAAAAGGGGGAGATTGGTGACCCAATTATTGATTTTGATGATTAACAAAAGACATGAGTATACTCACTATGTTTCTGACAGATTTAATAAGTGTTTTAGGGATTAAAAATGTTTAATCAATCAAAAGGAGTAAAGGAATAAGTTTTGAATCAAATTTTAAAGAAATTTTTCAAAGTTCAGAACTTAGAGTCGACACCCAAATAGTCAGGAGCCGACCCCAAGGCGTATCAGAAGATTTCTGAATTTTTGGCATGGTCCAGAGTCGACACCCAGAGTTTCAGAGCCGACTCCAACCTGAGATACAGAGAAGTGTAATTTGTTTCAGTTTCCGAAGCCGACACCCAAAATTCGGGAGCGGACACCTAAGAGTTCGGGAGCCGACACCTAAGTTTCTGGAGCCGACTCTAACATGAGAATAGAGAACGTATTTTTATGGACATTGTTGGCCCAGATGGCAACCCAAGAGGGGGGGGGTGAATTAGGTTCTTAAAAATTTAAGACTTTTTAGATGTTTTAAACAGATTTGCTCAAGATGTGCAAGTGAGTGAAATTAACTAAGAAGCAATGCACAAGCAATTAATAAAGAGAGATAGAGAGAGAGAAAATATAGCACGGCAAACACAAGATAATTTTTTAGTGGTTCGGTGCAACCAACACCTACGTCCACTCCCAAGATTCACTTGGGTCCACACTATAATCTCCTCAGATTACAGTTGAGTTATTTTCCAAGCTCACAACTCAAACTTGTTGTTTTACCGGGTGCACAACGAACCAGCTGGTTTTACTCGGGCTTACCAGCACAAAACCCTACACGTTGTTTTTCACGGGCTCACAACTAACCCAACACAAGCACTCCGGCTTGCAACGAGGTATATCAACCTCCACTGATTCAATCCACTGATTGAATCAGCAACCAATCAAAATATTCAGAGTTTAAGTATTGAACAGCTCCCTTTGAGCAAATATACAAATTAAGTATAAAAGAATAAAAGGTTAGAAAAGCCTGATAAGATAGCAGATGGATGTGGCTTTGGCTTTCTTCCTTCTCCTCTTTAACTCCTCTTGAAGTGTCGAATCAGGCCTCAGCAAGATCCTTGACCGTTTGAAAACTTTGGAGTTGGGATGAAGCTTTTTCTCCTTTTGTTGAATGTAGAAAATCCTTCGATTTGATCTTTGAAAAGCTCTTGGATTTTCTTTTGACTTTTGTGGATTGAAGATCTGGAGCAGACGAAACTTCCTCTTTGATTTCACTCCTTTTGAATCACTCTACTTTGAGCTAGAAGATTTTTCAATATGCTCTGTTTTTCCCTCTTTTTGAAAGATATTCTTTTCTCTCTTTTTGATATTCAAAATCCTTGTGTGATATGAAAAGAGCTCCTCTATTTATAGATTCTGCAAAAATATATCCGTTAGAGACAAGGAAAAATAGCCGTTATTCAAAAATCTTACCGTTGGAGTGACGTGTCATCGTGAAAAAATATCGTCCAGATTTGCTGGAGTCGACTCATGCTTTTCCCGAGTCGGCTCGAGCTCGTCTTACCAAATATAGAAATGTTTATAAAGGTTAGGGGTCGACTCGCCAGAAATAAAGTGTCGACTCCTGATAGTCGGGAGTCGACTCGAGAAAGGCTTGGGGTCGACTCGCGAAGTGCTCAGAAAAACACTCTTCTGGTGTCTGAGCGGAGTCGACTCGCACAGTCAAGGAGTCGGCTCGACAGAATCAGGGGTCGACTCGACAATTTCGTGGGTCGACTCGACACAGATGCACATTTCTGTACACTGAGCGGAGTCGACTCTGAAACTCAGGAGTCGGCTCCGGAACGTATCAAAAATCAGAAACTTTTCTGATTGACATTAAAATCGTTCCAGATTCATTTTAATTCATTGTTTTGACTTGAATACAATAAAATTAGACATTTAGAATTGATTCAAGAACTAATCCAAAAACTTATTGAATAAAACATGAATTATAACATTTCTTTTCGAAAGTTTGAATATTGAGCTTAAAGTCACTTTCAAAATTGATTAAAGTTAAACTTGAGCATGTTCATTGATAGTTCAAAATAAATTTGTTGCTCATTTACATAAACTCATTACATCCTTTAATAAACTCAATGGCTTTTAGTAATCATCAAAATCAAAAGGATTGGATCATATAATTTTTCTATAATCTTCCAACAATCTCCCCCTTTTTGATGATGACAAAAATATTGAGTTTGTTCATGATTGATTAGTGAATTTATTTTGTTTTCATAGTTAGGCTTAGGCTCCCCCTTAATGAGGTAGCTCCCCCTATGAAACTTAATTAAATATCTCATTGTTTATTGTATCACAATCATAGAACTATAAAATTCTCCCCCTTTTTTGTTATCAACAAAAAGATAGAGAATCATAAACATTCATTCAAATTTCATTCATTCATTGAAATAAGGAAATAGAGAATTCATTTCATTAAAGGTCTAATACATCAAAATGTTCAGTACATTGATTTCAAAATGAAAGCATAATAAAAACTTCAGTACAAAACAAGGATTGAAACTCTAATAACTCAAAAATGAGTTCTTACAATTCTAGTTAAATGATCGACTATATTTTTCATTCCTTCAGATTGAATTTTACATAATCCTTGAGTCTCTCATCAACAAAGGTGCACGCAGTCTGAATCTTGTCTTGAAGCTCCGCGTTGCACTTGGCATATGTCTCTCCATCTCCGCATATATCCTTAAGTTCTTCAAAAATATTTTTGAGATCACCACTTAAGGATGCCGAAGAAGAGCTGAGAGTGGACTCTATCTTAGAGATACGATCATCAAGTGAATAAAGAGTCTCTCTCAAATTCATAAATTTATTCTCAAAATCAGTTTTAAGTTTCTCAGAATGATCATCAAATAAGCTTTGAGTTGCATAAGTTGTTGATCTGAAAAACCAGCAGAAGATGAGGCTTGATCAAATGATGGAACTGGGGCTGGAGCAGAGGCAGAAATCAAAGGCTCGGAGGTGCAGGTGAAGGATGTCTAACAGAGGGTCCTGCAGCCTCAGTATCTGTAGCTCTATCTTCTGTCACTCCTTTCCTTTCCCATTTACCATTCTTTTTGATAAATCCCATCCGATGAATTGTTGCCAGGCTATAAAAATCAGTGTGTCTTAGATTCTTCATAGGCTCATTATCAGAAATCACTACACCTTGGCTTCGAAAAATCTTTGTAAGGATCATCCCATAAGGCAGACTAGATTTTCTTTTCCCTCCGCAGTCTGCTATGTACCATAGAATCATGCTGGGAAGATTGATAGGCTTGCCTGTCACTATGGCATCCATTACAAAGACATCTCTTTCCGATACATAGTCAAATCTACCAGTTTTAGGAAAGAGTATCCTACTGCAAATATTGTGTAGTAATCTCAATTCTAAAGAAAGCTGATTAGCAAAAACCTCTTCAAATCCAACCACATCCCGGTTTAATAATCTCGATAAAGCTGGGGCGCGGTCATCAGAAGAAAAGGTGGAAGTGCCAGATAAGGGTAATTCCAACAATCTAGATAGAATCTCAGCAGTAACAGATAGCCTGACTCCTCTCACATTGCTAATAAGTCCGTGATCTCCTCTAGACAGATTCTTGTAGAATTCCTTAACCAAAGAGGGATAGGTCGGGCACTCTAGAGAACAAATTTTCTCCCATCCCATCTCAATCAGCTGTCTCCCAACAAGAAACCCTCAGCCTCAAATAATTCGAAATCCACCTTCCTACCCGTAGTAATGATCCTATCCGCTAGACGATCTACCTGGGAAGAAGTGGCAGCAGGAGAAGCAGTCGGAGTAGAAGCAGATGAAGTGGAGTCCGCGCTTGGAGAAGGCTCACGCACCGGACGCTTCACGTTTTCCTCACGGCACGCTTCCGCTTGATGCCGCCCGCCGCAAGACTAGATCCTCTAGTTTTGGGTGCCATTGATGATTGGAGATGATAATCAGGGATTATTGGAAGTTTGGAAGGTTTGGAAAATCGTGGAGAGAGTATTTTGAAGATTTGGGTCGAATGAAATGAGCGGCGAGTCGACTCTGCCCTAGATAAATCAACTTGGGACCACCTCGAGTCGGCTCGCGCAAACCCAGGTGTCGACTCCGCACAGTCACAGAAAGGCCATCCCGACATGGAGTCGACTCGCGCCTAAGAGGGGTCGACCCGAGAGTTTCAGTCGAAACCGGGAGTCGACTCCGATACGCATCGAGTCGGCTCCGAGACCATTTCAGACCAAAAACATGAAATTTCTGAAATGTGTCCGGAATATGATCATAAAAATTGATAAATAATCATTGGATATGAGTGAATCAATTAGATATGAATTCTAGATAAGATTTCCTTAAGGATTGAGGATTTGAAAGAATCTTAGATAAAATTTCCTTAGGGGTTTCAAATTCATTCTAAAGGATCACAAATACCTAACTCTCCTCTAAGATAACAGAATCTCTCTTCATTTAAAGGTTTAGTAAATATGTCAGCTAATTGTTCTTCAGTGTTAACATAATCAAGACATATTTCATTATTTGCTACATGTTCTCTTATAAAATGATATCTGATTTCTATGTGTTTAGTTCTTGAATGTTGAATTGGATTCTTTGTTAGATTAATTGCGCTAGTGTTATCACATCTTATGGGTGTTTTATCAAGTGTGATACCATAGTCTTCAAGTTGTCGCTTAATCCATAGGATTTGCGCACAGCAACTTCCAGCCGCTACATATTCAGCTTCAGTAGTTGATAATGCAACTGAATTTTGCTTTTTGCTAAACCATGTGATTAAGTTACTTCCTAAGAAATGGCATGCACCACTTGTGCTTTTTCTATCTAGTTTGCATCCAGCATAATCAGAATCCGAATATGCAATTAGATTTAATGTGGAGTCTCTAGAATACCATAAACCTACATTTTTTGTTCCACTTACATATCTTAGTATTCTTTTAACAGCAATTAAATGTGATTCTTTAGGTTCTGATTGAAATCTAGCACATAAACATACAGAAAACATAATATCTGGTCTACTTGCTGTTAAATAAAGAAGGGATCCGATTATACCTCGATAATACTTTTGGTCAACCTTTTTACCTTCTTCATCTTTGTCCAGCTTGCATGAAGGACTCATTGGAGTTCCGAGGGGTTTCATTGATTCCATACCAAACTTCTTTAGGATTTCTCTTGTGTATTTTGTTTGGTTGATGAAGATTCCCTCTTTGCTTTGTTTGATCTGGAGTCCAAGGAAGAAGTTGAGTTCTCCCATCATGCTCATCTCGAATTCTCCCTGCATCAACTTTGCAAATTCTTGACAAAGAGAATCGTTAGTAGCACCAAAAATAATGTCATCTACGTATATTTGTACTACAAGTAAATCTTTATTTTTTTTTTCAAAAACAAAGTTTTATCAACATTTCCTCTTGTAAAATCATTTTCTATTAAGAATTTACTTAACCTATCATACCAAGCTCTAGGTGCTTGTTTCAAACCATATAAAGCTTTGTGCAATTTAAAAACGTGATTTGAAAATTCGTGATCTTCAAAACCTGGTGGTTGTTCTACATAAACTTCTTCATTTATAAATCCATTTAAAAATGCGCTTTTTACATCCATTTGAAATAAGTTAAAATTCATATGACATGCAAATGCAAGTAATAGCCTAATGGCTTCTAATCTAGCTACAGGCGCAAAGGTTTCATCAAAATCAATACCTTCCTCTTGATTATATCCTTTAGCAACCAATCTAGCTTTGTTTCTAATTACTATGCCATTTTCATCTAGTTTATTTCTAAAAACCCATTTTGATCCTATTACTGAATGATTTTTAGGTCTTTCAACTAGTGTCCAAACATTATTTCTTGTAAATTGATTTAATTCTTCTTGCATTGCTAACATCCAATTATTATCTTTTTCAGCTTCTTCTATAGTTTTGGTTCAATTTGTGATACAAATGCAAGATGATTACTAATATTTCTCATATATGATCTAGTTCTTATTCCTTGAGATGGATCGCCTATAATCAATTCCTTGGGATGACTATGAGCATATCTCCAGTCTCTTGGAAGATCTGTATCATTATGATCAATATTGACATCATCGTCCTTATGTGAATCATCATCTTTAGCTTCTTGCTCATGATCAGAAGATACTTCAATATTAAGTTTTTCAAGATCTTTTTCAATTATGTTTGTATCTTCCTCATCATCAAGCTTTTCAGAACTAGATGCTAAAGACTCATCGAAAACTATATGAATGGATTCTTCAACTACTAAGGTTTTCTTGTTAAATACTCTATAAGCTTTACTAGTTGTTGAATATCCTAAAAAGATTCCTTCATCAGATTTAGCATCAAATTTTCCTAAATTGTTTTTACCATTATTATGAATAAAACATTTACATCCAAATGCATGAAAGTATTTTATATTTGGTTTTCTTTCATTCCATAATTCATAAGGTGTTTTCTTTAAGATTGGTCTTATTAGGGCTCGATTTAAGATGTAGCATGCTGTGTTAATAGCTTCCGCCCAAAAGTACTTTGGTAGGTTACTTTCGCATAGCATGGTACGGGCCATGTCTTCTAGAGTCCTATTTTTCCTTTCAACTACACCATTTTGCTGTGGAGTCCTAGGGGCTGAAAAATTATGATTAATTCCATTTTCAGAACAAAAACTTTCAAATAAGTGATTTTCAAATTCTGTTCCATGATCACTTCTTAGAGATACTATAGTAGTGTTTTTCTCATTTGTGACTTTCTTGAAGAATTTCAGGAATATCGAGAAAGTCTCATCTTTGTGAGCTAAAAACATTACCCAAGTATATCTAGAATAATCATCTACAATCACTAGACCATATTTCTTTCCTCCTAGACTTGTGGTTCTAGTTGGTCCGAAAAGATCCATGTGAAGTAGCTCTAGTGCCCTAGAAGTTGAAACAATGTTTTTAGATTTGAAAGAACTTCTAGTTTGTTTTCCAAATTGACATGCATCACATATTTTATTATTTTCAAAATCTAGTTTAGGTAATCCTTTAACTAAATCCATTTTAATTAATTTTGAAATAAGGTGTGTGCTTGCATGACCTAATCTACGATGCCACAACCAACTAATTTCATTTATGTTAGCATTGTCAGCAATTAAGCAATGATCACTCAAAGATAATTTTTCTAGATCAACCAAGTAAACATTGCCATGTCTATAACCAGTAAATACAATGCTATCATCAATAGAATTAGTTACAGTGCATACAGAAGATTTAAATGAAACATTAAAGTTTTTATCACATAATTGACTTATACTTATTAGATTATGCTTCAAACCATCAACATAAAGTACATTATCAATAAATGTAGATGGAGTTATACGGACTTTACCAAGGCCCATAATTTGACCTTTACCGTTATCGCCAAACGTAACAACTCCACCTTTCTTTTCTTCTAGGGTGATGAATTCATCTTTGTCACCCGTCATATGTCTTGAGCAGCCACTATCAAGGTACCACTTTTTCTTTGATCTTTTGGCTACAAGACATTCCTGCAACATAATTTAAACTTTATGTTTAGGTACCCAAGCTTTCTTGGGTCCTTCATGGTTAGTAGCAATAAGAATTGTTCCTTTCGGAACCCATATTTTCTTTGCTTTAACATTTAACTTGTTGTTATTATTTAATGTTTTGCATTCAAATGATTTATGACCCTTTTCATTGCATTTGAAACAAGTTATATTACTTTGGTTGGCTTTTACAAAAATATTCTTTAAAGATTTTTGTTTCCTTAATGTGTTATACCCTAAACCTGCTTTGTCAAAAACAGCTTTTTGACTATCTAAGATCATGTTAAGTTTAGTTGAACTTAAGGTGAATTTCTCAACAATGTCTTTATATTTTTTAACATCTTTCTTAAGAGAGTCATTTTCTTTAACTTGCTGTTCTTTTTCTAAAGCTAAAGTTTCTAATTGATCTTTTAAATCTTTTGTTGAGTTTTTAGTTTCAGATTTTAACAAATCTATTTCTTGATTAAGATTATCTCTTTCTTTGCTAAGTTCTTCTTTTTCATTAGTTAATTCTTAACTTCTAAAGTTAATTCATTTTTACTTTTAGCTAAGCTAATATTGTCATTTTTCAAAAACTTATACTTCTTTTTCAAGGATTTAAAATCAATCATAAGTTCATTGAAAGCCTCAAACATTTCATCAAATGTAAATTCATCATTTGAGTTTTCAGAACTTACCTCATTGTCGTTGTCGTCGTTGTTGGCCATGAAGCAGATATTAGCAACTTCTTTTTGTTCTTCTTCTTCGGAAGAAGACTCTTCACTATCAGTCCAAGTTGCCATGTAGGCCTTTTTCTTTTTCTTGTAGGCCTTCTTAAGTAAAGGACAGTCATATCTAAAATGCCCTGGCTTTTTACATTCATAGCAAACTAAGGGCTCTTTCTCTTTGTCCTTTTCCTTTTTCTTATCCTTTTCTTTTTCTCCTTCCATTTTTGAAACAAATCTCTTTTTGTGGAAGGGCCTCCTTCTTTGCATAAATTTCTTGAATTTCCTTGCAAGGAGGGCTGTCTCATCATCATCATCCTCTTCATCATCGCTGCTGCTTATTTCCTTTTCCGCAGCTTTGAGGGCGATGGTCTTCTTCTTTCTTGACTCATCCTCATTGACATGTTGTTTAACTTGAAGCTCATGAGTCATCAGCGAACCAAGAAGCTCTTCCAATGGTAGGATGTTCAGATCTTTGGCTTCTTGTATGGCGGTCACCTTGGCTTCCCAAGTCCTTGGAAGTGACCTAAGGATTTTGCGAACAAGCTCAGAGTTAGTATAAACTTTTCCAAGACTTTTTAAACCATTCACAATATCAGTGAATCTAGTGAACATGCATGTGATGGTTTCATTTTGTTCCATAGTAAATAATTCATATTTATGAACCAAAATATTTATCTTTGATTCTTTTACTTGGTTTGTTCCTTCATGTGTTCCAACCTATCCCAAATTTCTTTTGCGGAATTACATGTTGAGATTCGGTTGAATTCATTTGAGTCTAAGGAACAATATAAATATTAATGGCCTTAGCATTTAGTTGTGCCATTCTCCTATCATTATCATTCCAATCCCTTTCGGGCTTAGGAACAATAGTGCCTTCAACTACGTGTGTGGGTGTACTAGGTCCATTTATTATTACTCCCCACAATTCATAGTCAGAAGCTTGAATGAATATTCTCATTCTAGCTTTCCAATATGAATAGTTGGTTCCATTAAATAAAGGAGGTCTATTCGTAGAATGACCTTCAGCAAAACATGAACCACTTTGTGTTGCCATAAGGATCTTTAGCCCTTGATCGTGAGATCAAATTCTAAATGAGCACTTGCTCTGATACCAATTGTTGGCCCAGATGGCAACCCAAGAGGGGGGGGGTGAATTGGGTTCTTAAAAATTTAAGACTTTTTGAAATGTTTTAAACAGATTTGCTCAAGATGTGCAAGTGAGTGAATTAACTAAGAAGCAATGCACAAGCAAATAATAAAGAGAGATAGAGAGAGAGAAAATATAGCACGGCAAACACAAGATAATTTTATAGTGGTTCGGTGCAACCAACACCTACGTCCACTCCCAAGATTCACTTGGGTCCACACTATAATCCTCAGATTACAGCCGAGTTGTTTTCCAAGCTCACAACTCAAACTTGTTGTTTTTCCGGGATCACAACGAACCCAGCTGGTTTTACTCGGGCTTACCAGCACAAAACCCTACACGTTGTTTTTCACGGGCTCACAACTAACCCAACACAAGCACTCCGGCTTGCAACGAGGTATATCAACCTCCACTGATTCAATCCACTGATTGAATCAGCAAACAATCAAAATAACAGAGTTTAAATAATGAAATGCTCCCCTTGAGCAAATATACAAATAAGTATAAAATAAAGGTTAGAAAAGCCTGATAAGATAGCAGATGGATGTGGCTTTGGCTTTCTTCCTTCTCCTCTTTAACTCCTCTTGAAGTGTTGAATCAGGCCTCAGCAAGATTCTTGACCGTTGAAACTTTGGAGTTGAGATGAAGCTTTTTCTCCTTTTGTTGAATGTGAAAATCCTTCGATTTGATCTTTGAAAAGCTCTTGGATTTTCTTTTGACTTTTGTGGATTGAAGATCTGGAGCAGACGGAACTTCCTCTTTGATTTCACTCCTTTTGAATCACTCTACTTTGAGCTAGAAGATTTTTCCAATAAGCTCTGTTTTTCCCTCTTTTTGAAAGATATTCTTTTCTCTCTTTTTGATTTTCAAAAATTTGTGATATGAAAAGAGCTCCTCTATTTATAGATTCTGCAAAAATATATCCGTTAGAGACAAGGAAAAATAGCCGTTATTCAAAAATCTTACCGTTGGAGCTGAGTGTCATCGTAAAAATTTCGCCCAGATTTGCTGGAGTCGACTCATGCTTTTCCCGAGTCGGCTCGAGCTCGTCTTACCAAATATAGAAATGTTTATAAAGGTTAGGGGTCGACTCGCCAGAAATAAAGTGTCGACTCCTGATAGTCGGGAGTCGACTCGAGAAAGGCTTGGGGTCGACTCGCGAAGTGCTCAGAAAAACACTCTTCTGGTGTCTGAGCGGAGTCGACTCGCACAGTCAGGGAGTCGGCTCGACAGAATCAGGGGTCGACTCGACAATTTCGTGGGTCGACTCGACACAGATGCACATTTCTGTACACTGAGCGGAGTCGACTCTGAAACTCAGGAGTCGGCTCCGGAACGTATCAAAAATCAGAAACTTTTCTGATTGACATTAAAATCATTCCAGATTCATTTTAATTCATTGTTTTGACTTGAATACAATAAAATAGACATTTAGAATTGATTCAAGAACTAATCCAAAAACTTATTGAATAAAACATGAATTATAACATTTCTTTTCGAAAGTTTGAATATTGAGCTTAAAGTTTCTTTCAAAATAGATTAGAGTCAAACTTTAACATTCTCATTGATTGTTCAAAATAAATTTGTTGCTCATTTACATAAACTCATTACATCTTTTAATAAACTCAATGGCTTTTAGTAATCATCAAAATCAAAAGGATTGGATCATATAATTTTTCTATAATCTTCCAACAGAAAGGAGAACTCTTCTCCTAAGAAGAGACAATCTCCAATTGGACTTCTTGCAGACTTTATGTGATTGTAGAAGATCAGCTTTCACGGAAAAGTCTCTGTCATTTTTTTTCTTCTTACCTGTTCACACTTTTTTTATTCACATCGTAACCTTTTATATCTGATGAAAAATTCCGTAATAAAAAAAACGTGAAAGAGCTCTAAAATGCCATTACATGAATCCCATCATGGCATTAAGTCCGTAGTCATCTCAACAATCCGTCCCTCAAACGGCAAGCCTAAGAGGAAACGTAGAGTGACGGGACCTTTAAGCATCCTCCCGTAACATAATCAATAACTCCGTTCCCAGGCTGTTATAACAAATGGATGATGACAAATGAAAGAAATTATCAATTAAAATTTCCTTTTGTTAATAGAATTTATCCAATCAAATCCGTTTGAAGTCCAAATTCAAATCCGAAAGAAGCTACTCGTAGCTCTTGAACCATACTTATATTGTGCCTTGCCGAGCTCCAATCCGAAGTGATTTATAAATTCAAAATTCATAAATAAACTTTCAAAGGCTCTATTGGATATCCGGATCGAACCACTTCGAACCCGATCCGAACCACTCTGTTATCAGACCAACCATTGGTCCATGGTTCAAATTAACTTTATTCCAGATTCATATCGTGTCCCAAAATTCTATTTGAGTTACTGACTAACTCAAATCACCCTCGAAGTAGGTGCTGCCGCTAATGTCTAGAGCTAACTAGACATAGCCAGAACGAACCCTGTATGACCCATCAGATTGAGTCCCACTCAAATCAGTGATCACGCCTGTGTACAAGTCATCCGACTATGTGCGTGACTCCATAGGTTCAAACCTAAGCCGGTAGCACAGGAACGCTTCCTATACTAATCGATGTGACCATCTAGCTATGGTTCCCGATGTCCGGATAGATCGAATTTGCACAAGGCAACATTCTGGAACCCAGGCTATGGTTGCCGCATAATTCATCCCCTTGTCCTAGTACTTGGGCAAATACGGAGTTAACTGCCAACTCCGAGTAAATCACCCAAGTATGTTTTAATGCAATGAATCTTGTGACACCTCTCAAAGATTACCTTGGCCAAGGTTTTGCTAAATTGAAAGCATAGTTCGAGCACTCTCTCTAACACTTAGAGTGGACAATCCCATCTTGACTCATCACTGACCTAATAAGTACTTGACTGCACCCAGCAACCTTCCGTCACCGGATTAGAAATCCGGATGCCTAAGTACAGTGAGTTGCTTATCAAGTCAACATGATAGTCTCATGTCAAAGGGACACTTATACCCATTGCCTTTCTGTGAGTTGCTTGGCAGTTGAGCACTCAATCGAGATGAGTCACTGTTCAGTGAATGTACTCCTACACTCACCCGCATGTCATACTAGTGTTATACACTCCTTGGTTTAAGAGAACAAACCAACCCATATGACATACAACGACCTACACTTGATTACGTCGTCGTCCTCGGTAACGACGTATCATTTGGCCACGAACTTATTTAAGAGTTACTCAACAATTCCTCCATTGTCGAATACATGTAACTCTAAGGACTACAACATATTGGAATTCTACTGGAAGATGTAAACTATATGTTGTATGGCCAAAATTCACTTTATTTATTGAATAAATCATGTTCATATACATCAACTCATAACCGTCTACAAGCTAGACGATTGGCTGTAGACATATTTCCTAACAACTCCCACTTGAACTATAGCCAATCGAATAGTATCTAATACCCATCTTCCACTTGTGTTCATTGAACTCCTTGATTCCGATTGCTTTAGTCATTGGGTCAGCTAGGTTTTCCTTTTCGTCGATCTTTTGAAGGTATATGTCACCTCGTTCCACGATCTCTCGTACAAGGTGATAGCGGCGCAACACATGCTTGGTTCGGTGATGCGACTTTGGCTCCTTGGCTTGGGCAATTGCTCCCGTGCTGTCACACTATACTAGGACGAGACTCTCCATGGCAGGTACCACTCCCAGCTTGCCCAAGAACTTTCATAGCCATACAGCTTCCTTTGATGCATCTGATGCTGTAATGTATTCAGCCTGCATACTGAATCTGCCACTGTGTTCTGCTTGGAACTTTTTCAGCAGATCGCTCCTCCATTGAGGGTAAAGATAAATCCGGATATGCTTTTGCTATCATCTCTATCTGACTGAAAACTGGAGTCAGTGTACCCCACTAGTTTTAAGTCAGGCTCTCCATAAATGAGCCATTGGTCCTTAGTATTTCTAAATACTTAAGGATTGTTTTTACCACCTTTCAATGTGCTTCACCTGGGTTAGACTGGTACCTACTCACTATCCCTAGTGAGTGTGCCACGTCTGGTCTTGTACATGTCATAGCATACATGATAGAACCCACTACTGAGGCATACGAAATTCTACTCATGTACTCTCTCTCCTTAGGAGTTGTTGCACAATCCTTCTTGGAGAGAGTAATTCCATGGCCTATCGGAAGATAGCCCCTTTTTGAATTATCCATGCTGAATCTCTTCAGCACAGTCTCAATGTACTTTGACTGGGACAATCCCAGCAGCTTCTTAGATCTATCTCTATAGATCTTCATCCCTAGGATGTAAGAAGCTTCACCCAGGTCTTTCATGGAGAACTGAGACAGCAACCAAACCTTTATTCCCTGTAGTGCAGGGATATCATTCCCAATCAATAGAATGTCATCCACATAGTACAAAAATACAACTATGGAACCATTTGCCCACTTATACACGTAGGGTTCTTCTCTGTTCTTAATGAAGCCATAAGTCTTGATACATTTATCAAAATGTTTATTCTAACTCCGAGAAGCTTCTTGAGTCCATAGATGGACTTATGAAGCATGCATACTTTTGACTCGTCTGTAGATGTGAACCCTTCAGGTTGTATCATATACACCTCCTCTTCGAGCTCTCCATTTAGAAAAGTCGTTCGGACATCCATTTGCCAGATCTCATAGTCAAAATGTGCAGCTAGAGCAAGCATAATCCGTATTGACTTGAGCATTGCTACAGGGGAAAAAATCTTGTCATAGTCAATACCATAATGTTGACTATACCCCTTAGCAACCATACGGGCTTTATAGGTCTCCACCTTCCCATCTGCACCCCTTTTCTCTTGAAAATTCATTTACACCCTATGGGTTTTACCCCCTCAGGTGGATCAACTAGTGTCCATACACTATTGATCTCCATGGATTCCATTTCGGACTTCATGGCATCTAGTCATTTCTCAGAGTCAGATCTCTGCAGCGCATCATATAGGTGATTGGGTCTTCATCGTTCTCATTGAGTTCGATGGGATCCCCATCATGGATCATGAAACCGAAGTATCTGTCCGGCTGACATGGTACTCTACCAGATCTCCTTAATGGTACCTCAGCGGGCACCGGGTTTGAACCATTCAAAGCTGTTCCATAGCGGTTTCTGAGTGTAAAGGTACTTCTCCATGTCGAACTTCATTAAGTTCAACATTAGCCTTAGCACTTCCAATAAGATACTCCTTTTCTAAAAAGGTGGCTCTCATACTGACGAACAACTTTTGCTCTTCAGTTTGGTAGAAGTAGTATCCTTTAGACTCCTTAGGATATCCAATAAAAAGGCATTTGTCAGACCTTGGTCCTAGCTTGTCTGTCAACAATCTCTTGACATAAACTGGACACCCCCAGACCCTAAGGTGTGTGAGCACCGGCTTACGCCCCGTCCATATCTCATATGGAGTTTTAGCAACAGATTTACTAGGGACCCTATTAAGAATGTAACAGGCCAACTCAAGTGCATAGTCCCAAGGAGATAGGCAAACTAGCAAAGCCCATCATGGACCGAACCATATCTAATAGGGTTTAATTCCTCCTTTCAGACACACCATTTAACTGGGGTGTCCCTGGAGGTATCCATTGAGAGAGAATCACATTCTCCTTTAGATATGTCAAAAACTCATTAGAAAGATATTCACCTCCTCGATCTGACCGAAGGATTTTAATATTCTTTCCAATTTATTTTTCTACCTCACTATAATATCGTTTGAACATTTCAAACGATTCAGATTTGTGTCTCATTAGGAAGACATAACCAAACATAGAGTGGTCATCTGTAAATGTAATGAAATGGCTAAACCCTCTCAAGAGGCAGTATTCATAGGTCCACAAACATCCATATGTATGAGGCCTAGAATCTCTTTGGCTCTTTCACCTTTTCCTGTAAAAGGTGACTTGGTCATTTTTCCAAGAAGACAGATTCATAAGTTTTAATTGATTCACAATCAATGTCATTGAGGATGCCCTCTCTGACTAACCTGCTTATCCTGTTCTTGTTTATATGACCTAGCCTATAGTGCCAAAGGTATGAGTCATCGACATCATCTATTTTAGGGCGTTTGTTTGGAGTGCATAATATTAACAGGCTATGATAGAAGGTAAATTTCATTGCTCAATTATCCATACATCACTGGTACATCATTCATAATGATATTTAAAATATCTTTCTTTATTGAAAAATCATATCCTTCAATAGCCAACTGGCCTACAGAAATGACATTAAATAAAAATGCAGGACAATAGTGACATTCACTTACTGGAACTCGGCTTCCATCACTAACGTTTAGGAATCTTTCACCTTCTTTGAATCTTCTACTAATTTGAAGCCCCTGCAAAGAATTGTAAATATGAATTGGACTCCCGGTATCTAATACCCAATTAGTAGTATCACAGATAGAAAAATTACAAGGTGTTATCATATAAATACCTTGTCCAGCAACTCCTTCTGATTTTTCTTCTTAGGCCTGTTAGGATCCAGGGTTGCTATATACTAGGGACAGTTCCTCTTCCAGTGACCTAGCTTCTTGCAGTAGAAGCACTCAGCTTGACTTTTATCAGCCTTCTTCTTCTTGGTCTGACTAGGCCCAGCATGTTGCACCTTTTTTCTTTTATTTTTCTTCTTCATCCCTTTCTTAGGGTGATGACGTCCTGCCCCTGAACCTCCCACCAAGTTTACTATCTTCTTTTGAAGCTGGTGGTCTTTCTCAAAAGTCTGCAGTAGACCCAGCAATCCATTATAGTTTACTGCAGGCTTCGTCATTCTATAATGACTGAGAAAGTCCAGGTAGGAGCTAGGCAGTGAGTTCAGTATGGCATCCTTCCCAAGTTGCTCATGCAAAGGAAATCCAAGTTTGCCCAGACGTTCTATCATCTCGATCATATACAGTACATGATCGGTAACAGAAGTCCCATCATGCATACGCGCGTTAAAGATGGCACTAAACATTTTGTACCTTTCAACATCGTTTGGCATCCCGAAAGATTCCTTCAACATTTGGAGTATTTGTTCCGGTTGGGCCTCCTCAAATTTCCTGCTGAACTCATCATTCATAGAAGCCAGCATTATGCAGCGCACTGTGGTGCGGTCATTGGTCCACTTCAGATAAGTGTCCCTGGCCACACCATGCACATTGGGGCTGGCTACTCAGGTGCAGGATCCATTATCACATAAAGGATCCTTTGTAGACATTTCTAAAAGGAAAACCAAAAACTTATTAGTGTACATGATTTATTTAAACCTATAGACTTTGACATATGGTCTAAAGTTCTCCTACTATTTTATTCAGGTTGGTAGCCCCTACCTCCAACCCAGAAAATTACTCCTAATTTCTTAGTGGGTACTAGAACCCAATAGACTACATATGAGCCCGACTTTGGCCGGCCCACCCACATGTATCTAAAGGTAGGTTCATAACTAATTGTTTCCCAAACAATTTCTAGTAATTTATTTTCCCCAGGTTGCACGTCAATCGGCCTTTGGGCCTCCTATTGGGTGTCCTGGTTAGGTCCAACCATTAACATGACATGTTCAAGCTTCTAACCAAGGAATTGGTCAAGCCTGACTTTGCCGGCCCACCTGACCATCGTTGAGAGAGTTGCATTGAACCATCATAATATGAATGATAATTTCAAAGACCAGATGAGTACCAGGCCTTTGGGCCTCCAATAATCATCTTAGCCATTGGACTCATTATCACTCTCTTAATGGGAGGCTATGATCTAATTATCCCCATAATTTAGTCATTTTAGGATCTAATAATTTTAGAGGGTTTGATTAATTTGTTACACATGAATAACATGGACCAATTTATGTATTCTCCCACTAAACCATTTAGTTGGGTTTATTAATTTGGTCCATGGGTACCTAAATCAGTCAGACTGATTTTTCTTAGGAAGCATGGGTTAGCCCAAGTCAATAGGCTAGTCTAATCAAGTGCTGGGACCACTTAACCAGGCCGGCTTGATCTTTTGGCCAAGTTACGCCATTAACCATCTTGCCTAGACATTAGCTGATAATCAACTAGCCAGGTTAGAGGAACCTTTCTAGACACCAAGTGGTTGACCAGACCCAATTAAATTTGCCTAAAGACTTGGGTGTCCACTGAGCCCCAAATCAAGTCCATTTAGATGTATGGACTGATCAATCTAATCTAATTAGATGGATCTCAAGAAAAAAAATGTATCTCAACATTTGATTAGATTCAATTTTTAATTTAGTCCAATTCATCTAACCTTAGGTCTAACCCATTTAGAGAACCTGATTCATGTTAACCCAATTAGCCCATAATTTATGATCATGTCTTAAAGTCTCTAATTCATAATTATAGATCTTAAGTTAACTCCTTTTCAAATTTGAACCAATTTCAATTTTGAGTTCTGATTTTGAAATATTTTTCAAAATTTTTTCATAAAACATCTTTACTTTCTTTCTATTTTCTGTGATCTGACTTTTACGTAAAACAATTTTATTGTAATTTATAATTAAGTTTTAAATCAATTAAGATGTCTTAATGTTAATCTTTATTAACATTTCATCTTTAATTAATTTTGGATCTAATCAAAATTATCACAGAATAAAAGATTAATTCGGTTAAAACATATTTTAATCTTTCTTTCTTCTGTTCTGTACATCCGTTCATGGGTTCTTTCATATTAACACCCTTACACGTCATAGGAAACCTTTCTTGAATAAGAAACAGAGGCTATGAAACCTCCCTATGACCGGACGCCTGGTAAATATACCCAATCCAAGATATAATAGAACACAGCATGCAATATCTACATTAGATCTACCTTTAAAAATATATTTAATCATCATTAAATAACTTTAACATGCTTTCATCATGCAAAACTTTTAAATCTACTAAAGATCTAAAGTAATCAAAATAAGATCAACTTTAGATCTACATTAGATTATGTATGCATAATTATATCAGATCTATTATGCTTATACATGCATTCCTAAGCCTTAACCATGGCTCTGATACCATTTGAAGGAAAAAATAGTTTTTCCCAGGATCTCAAGGTGGAAAGCATGTAAATCGATTTTAATATTCACATTGAATATTAATTAAAGTAAATTAATAGATCTGAAATTTAAGATTATTTATTTAAGTTTAAAATAGTACCTCTCATTGCGGAAGCTATTGATAATGAAGGTAGCAGATCCGATCTGCAAGAGAAATTCCTCTTCGTGCCTTGCACGCACCGCACGTGCCGCTCCTCTATATCACACGCACGCCTAATGAATGCACCTGATGAATGCAGACAGGAGATGAAAGTCTTGAACAATGGAAGAGAACTCTTCTCCCAAGAAGAGACAATCTCTAATTTGACTTCTTGTATACTTTCTGTGATTGCAGAAGATCAGCTTTCATAGAAAAATCTATGTCAATTTTTTCTTTTTACCTGTTCACACTTTTTTTATTCACATCGTAACCTTTTATATCAAAAAATCCGCAATCAAAAAAAAACCTGAAAGAGCTCTTTAAAATGCAATTAAATGAATCACATAATGGCATTAAATCTGCAGTCACCTCATCAATGCGTCCTCAAAAGCTGAGAGGAAACGTAAAGCGACGGGACCTTTGAGCATCCTCTCGTAACATAATCAATAACTTCATTACCAGGATGTTATAACAAGTGGATGATGATGAATGAAAGATATTATCAATTAAAATTATTTTTGTTAACAGAATTGATCCAATCAATTCCGTTTGAAGTCCAAATTTAAATCCGAAAGAAGCTACTCGTAGCTCTTGAACCATACTTCATATTGTACCTTGCCGAGCTCCAATCCAAAGTGATTTATGAATTCAAAATTTATAAATAAACTTTCAGAGGCTCTATTGGATATCCGGATCGAACCACTTCGAACCCGGATCCAAACCACTCTGTTATCAGACCAACCATTGGTCCATGGTTCAAATTAACTTTATTCAAGATTCATATCGTGTCCCAAAATTCTATTTGAGTTACTAACTAACTCAAATCATCCTCGAAGTAGGTGCTGCCGCTAATGTCTAGAGCTAGCTAGACATAGCCAGAACGAACCCCGTATGACCATCTGATTGAGTCCCACTCAAATCAGTGATCACACCTACGTACAAGTCATCCGACTATGTGCGTGACTCCATAGGTTCAAACCTAAGCCGGTAGCATAGGAACGCTTCCTATACTAATCGATGTGACCATCTACCATGGTTCTCGATGTCCGGATAGATCAAATTTGCATAAGGTAACATTCTGAAACCCAGGCTATGGTTGCGGCATAATTCATCCCTTGTCCTAGTACTCTGAGCGAATACGGAGTTAACTGCCAACTCCGAGTAAATCACCCAAGTATGTTTCAATGCAATGAATCTTGTGACACCTCTCAAAGATTACCTTGGCCAAGGTTTTGCTAAATTGAAACATAGTTCGAGCACTCTCTCTAACACTTAGAGTGAACAATCCCATCTTGACTCATCACTAACCTAATAAGTACTTGACTGCACCCAGTAACCTTCCGTCATCGGATTAGAAATCGGGTGGTCCAGTGCCTAAGTACAGTGAGTTGCTTATCAAGTCAACATGATAGTCTTATGTCAAAGGGATACTTATACCCATTGCCTTTCTGTGAGTTGCTCCAGGCAGCTGAGCACTAACAGAGATGAGTCATTCAGTGAATGTACTCCTATACTCACCCGCATGTCATACCAGTGTTATACACTCCTTGGTTTAAGAGAACAAACCAATCCATATGACATACAACGACCTACACTTGATTACATCGTCGTCCTCGGTAACGACGTATCATTTGGCCACAAACTTATTTAAGAGTTACTCAACAATTCCTCCATTATCGAATACATGTAACTCTAAGGACTACAACATATTGGAATTCTACTAGAAGATGTAAACTATATGCTGTTGGCTAAAATTCACTTTTATTTATTGAATAAATCATGTTCATATACATCAACTCATAACTATCTACAAGCTAGACGATTGGCTGTAGGATACATTTCCTAATAGCTTGGGGTAGAGGTATCAAGGTGGACGAGTTTGGATTTACTCTTGTAAATTTTTCTCATTTAGTACACACTGGTAGTCGGATAACTGATGATCCGTTTGTTTTATCTTCCCAAGTATCTCAAGTATTTTATGTGGCAAATGAAAGATGCCCAAATTGGGTTGTGGTTGTTAAGACAAAACCAAGAGACGTGTATGACACTGGTGAAGAGGAAGTGACTGACAACGATGAGGATGAATATTTAGTCAATGAATATTGTATTAACACTTCCAACCATGAAGCTATTGAACCTGGTAATGACAATGTTGTTTGGATGCGAAATGACATAGATGGAATGATGATAGAAACTCCTCAATAGTGTTGAGTAAGAAATATATAATTTTAGACTATAACATGATATCTCTTATCACATAAATCTATCTCATATCATGCTCCAAATATGTCATTTTTCTATTGATTTGCATATATGTAAATTTCTTTTTGTATAGGTACAATGGGTCCAAAAAAAGGCAAAGATGTCCATACCATAGTTGCAAAGACAATCTACAAGACTACAAGTTGTCCATAGTGAGCCACAATCTAATAGGGCAGCCCATTCATTACCATCTGTCGATGGGCCACCCCTTTCCATTGGTAGGATGGTGGAGTCACCACCTTCTATAGATTATCCTTCCCAGCCATCAATATCTTCATAGCAAGGGACTCAACCTTCTATAGAATCATCATTATCTTTATAGCAAGGGACCCAACCTTCTACAACGAGCCAAATGGGAGGCCAACTATCCACACATACGGAGATGCAGAGAGACTGAGCCATGCATATCTGTACCAATAGCACCTACTTCGAAAGCAGAAAATGTTGACTTGTGTTCTAACCTTGGAGATCGCTTTCTCATCATCGTCGGTATGTTTTTGTTTTTCTTATTATTTACTTCACTATGACTGTAGATTTATAAAATACTAACAATATAACTAAATCTATTTTTGCAGCTAGTAATAAAAATCGAGTAAAGAGACTATTGCACTCTATTCATGACATTTCGAATTTTCCAATAGGGAAGCGAATTGAAATGGAGCTCAACAATCTTGGTCATCCCATCAAAAAGCAAGACTCAAAGGTGGTAAGGTTTGGTGGTCTGATAGCGAGAAGTAATAAGTTGGTTCCAATAATTTACAAAGATTGGAGGTCGGTACCTAAAACCATAAAGAAGGAAGCGTGGGGTCTTAAGATATATATGATTTTTCATATTAAAACATTATTATTAATTAATTAGGTATATTTTGAAATTTTTGTTAGAAAGCTTCTTACTCACCTGTGTAAATTTATTTTGACTATAGGGCAAGTTTAAAGTTCCTAATGATAAATTGGACATATTCAAAAAATGGATACTAAAGGACTTGGGAAAGAAATGGAAAGACTACAACCATGAATTGAAGAAAAAATTACTTAAGGAAAAAGACACATCTGCAGCACAAGTTGTGGCAAGGGCAAGTCCCGATATGGTGGACTTAGAGCAACTAGCAGAGTTGGCCAATCTTTGGTTTGATCCAAAATATATGGTAACAATTTGTGTATTTCTATTATAGATTTATAAAGTCAACCAACTAGTTATTTTAATTATAATTCTCATAATATTTTACATATTGGGAGTGCCGTAAGAAGTAGGTGGTTCTTCATAGCGAAGGATCAAAAAGTTTAGCAAGATATGCCCATGATGTGATATTTATTTAATTAATATTTATTTATTATTGAATATTTGTTAGTTCTTTGTTTTCGATATATGTGTTTAATCTAAAATGTTGGACGTAGAAAAAATCAACTGGGGCAATGCCAAGTCGAGCCTAGTTGTTTGTCAAGTCCCATAAGAAAAAGGATGGCACACACTACAATGATGACACGAGGAAGAAAGTGGTATGTTTATTTTCAAATTTATAACTTTTTTAATTTTAAAGGATTTATAAATGAAGAATAATGTGTATTTTTTATTATATATTATATGTTGAGATGGAGGAACTTTTAACACAGGACACAAAGTCTATAGAAATGGGATCTGGAGGAACCATGACTTGGGCATCAGATGATGTTTATTCAAAAGTTATGGGCCTAGAACGGCCTAGACATGTGTGCGGTTTGGGGTTTGGGCCAACCCCTACAAGGCAAACTTGTCAATATTCACTGACTTCAAACCAAGAAGATGGTATATCAAAGGAAGAGTTAATTTGAGAAAATGCGGAATGAATTAACTGAATTACAAAACTTAGTAAACACATTCGTGCATGCACAGGTGAGCACCCCACATATATTTAGTTGATATAAATCAACCTTATATTGAAATTTTTTGAACTCTCATTTGAATTTATATTCAAGCATCAGGACAAAAATGAAAAGAGAATGAAGAGGAAGAGAAAGATGAAGAGAAAAATGTTGAAGAGGAAGAAGATCAAGAGGAAGATGAAGAAAAGGAAGAGAACGAAGAGGACGATGATTGAGGGTTGGGATTATAAGCGAGACTATAATTGAGACTATATTTAATCGAGACTATAATTGAGACTATATTTAATATATCGATGTTTGCTCTGTTTTGGTGGGATTCACAACTTTCCTTAATTGAGACTATATTTATGGTTATGCCATATATATATATATCGACATTTGCTATGTTTTGCTAAGTTGGAATTAGGATAGATTGTGAAAGGAGAAGTGCTGGATTATACATTATTTTTACTACTCTTTTGGGAGTTACAATCTTAGTATGATGTTTAACATATTTTGTCATAAAGTTCGCAAGCACCACATTCTTTTTTAAACAAGAATAAATATGAAATCCATATTAAAATATTAAATTTTAAATAATAGCTCTATTTTTTCCAAAAGAAATATTGTACGAAGTTAATATAACGATGTATAATTAATAAATTAATGGCATTTGTTTAAATGCCACAAAAAACATATATTATTACCAGCGTAACAATATAAATGTCGGCCAAATTTCTCGGATTACTATATTGGCGGCATTGTCCAACGATTTATATTATTACCGAGTAAAAATTTAAACGCCAATAATCTCAATAATTTACTAGCAAAAAAATTAAGCTAAATAATGTTTTCTTCTTAACCCTCTCCTAAAGTCCCTCCACCTTCCAAACGTAAAACCTCTTCCCAAATCCCTCCACCTTCCAAACCTCTCCTACTCTCCACAAATCCTTCCATATTCCAAACCTCTTCCCCTCATTCTAGCCTTTATATAAGGGTTATAGTAGGTGGTAGCCTTAGAAGACTTTTGGAGGGTTTTCTAACTTAGAGAAAGGTTTTCTACCTTAGTGTAGGATTTTTGAGGATTAAGTTTTTGGGTGAGTAGAGAGTAGTTTAGAGAAGGGTTCATCTTCTACCTTTACTAGTTCTTCTTTGGCTACAAGACCGTCTTGTTATCCAAAGGGAGAAGAAGGAGATCAGCCTTCATAGATCCTAAGGAGCTAGCACTCCGAAGGATTTGATTGCTGTCCAAAGGAAGAAGGAGATCAGCCTTCATGGATCCTAAGGAGCTAGCACTCCGAAGGATTTGATCAGGAAAGAGCCCAGGTGTGAACTACCTATAGACCTATAGAGGTCGTGTGTGTGGGCTCTTCTCTTCAACCATCCAACGGTTTACAAAGGTAAAGTACCTTACTGTAATTTGATATGATCAAATCATTAATATAAAATGGTTTTATGTTTTGCTTTCTAACTTTTTAATATCATTTACATGCACTATTATCATTAATTTTGTTGTTTTAAAAATAAAAAAATATAAATAGATTGCATAAATCTGCCTGCATAGGTTTTTTTATAGTGGTAACCATGGATGAAGCAGAGGAAGATCATCATTCAAAGAACACAGAAGCTTTAATAATGTGCAAGGTTACCGCTATGCAAATGTCCAATGTAATTTTTGTAAGATGTATGGTTATATTAAACATTTTTGTAGAAGAAAGTCTGAACAACAAGCTAATGTAGCTAATATTACTGAACAAATGATGATAACAATCTCTTTCTAACCTATTATAATGTTAGAATAAGAATGATATCTGGCTATTAGACAGTGGTTGCAGCAATCATATGACAGGCTTGAAAGGAATCTTCAAAATCATTGATGATTCAGTAAAACTGCAAGTTCAACTTGGAGATGGCAAACAAGTTCAAGCTGCAAGCAAAGGTGTTATCACTATCAAGACTAAATCGGGTAAAGAAAAATAAATTCATGATGTCCTTTATATTCCTGGTTTAGCTCATAATTTGTTAAGCATTGGACAATTAGTACAAAGAGGTTATTCGATTGTTTTTCAAGGAAATACATGTGAAATCCATAATTTGAAATCTGGTGTTACCATTTTGACAGTCAACATGTTAGCTAACAAAATGTTTCCTTTGGAATTTTCGTGTCTTGATGACCATGCTCTTGTCTCTAGTTTAAAGAATGACTCTTTGTTGTGGCATATGAGATATTTACATTTGAACTATGGTGGCTTGAAGTTACTAAACAGAAGAATATGGTGTTTGGATTACCCAACATTGAAAAGGTGGAGCTCATTTGTGAAGGTTGCATCTATGGAAAGCATCATAGAACATCTTTTCCAATAAAGTAGTCATGGAGAGCACAAAAGCCATTATAGTTAGTGCATGCAGACAACTGTGGGCCTATGCAAACTCCAATATTGAACGGGAGTAAGTATTTTCTCTTATTTGTATATGATTTTAGTAGGATGAGTTGGGTGCATTTCTTAAGGTCTAAGCATGAAGCCTTCTCTAAGTTTTTAATATTCAAGGCATATGTTGAAAAACAGTCTAGGTACTACATTAAGGACCTTGAGGACATATCGTGGGGCAGAATTTTTATCTAATGAGTTTCAGTCCTTTTATGAAACAAATGCAATTCATAGGCAGTTAACAACAAGTTACATACCGGAGCAGAATGGCATGGCCAAAAGGAAGAATCGGACAATAGTTGAGACGGCTAGAAAAATGCTAAAGGCTAAAAATCTTTTAAACTATCTATGGGCAAAAGCTGTGGCAAACTCGGTATATCTACTAAATAGGTCTCCTACAAATGCTATTTGAAATCATACTCCATATGAAGCTTGGTGTGAACAAAAGCCTCAAGAAAGTCATTTAAGAATATTTGGTTCTCTTGCCTATGCTCATGTAAATTCTGAAACAAGGCATAAACTTGATGAGAAAAGTTTGATGTGTATCTTTGTTGGATACAGTGAGCAAACCAAACCAAAGGTTATCGCTTATTTGATCCTCCCATTACTAAGAAGCTTATTATGAGTAGGGATGTAATTTTTGATGAGAATGGGTGTTATAGCTTGAATGAAGTTGAACAGGTTCCTTTAAGATTTATGGAGATGGAGCAATCACACCTTGGTAAACCACTAGGGGGGAACGTGTTACTTCTATTACCTCTCTAATTAGAAACCCATCATCCTTGAATCTTGAAAGATCTCCATGGAGCATGAGAACACAAGAAGTTGTTTGTGAGCCATTTTGGTTTTGAATCTCCTCCAAGGAAGGTGAAATCTTTAAGGGAAATATATGAATCATGTAACTATGCTCTTGCAGCAATAGAACCATCATGTTTTGAGGAAGCAATTCAAAGGGAAGAATGGAAGCAAGCTATGGAAAGTGAAATTGCAGCAATTGAAAGAAACAACACATGGGAGCTAGTAGACTTGCCAGAAGGGAAGAATGCGATAGTCCTGAAATGGGTTTTCAAGAATAAGTACAATGCTAATGGCAATATATAGAAGTACAAGGCATGGCTCATCGCAAAGGGGTATGAACAATAAGAAGGTATTGATTTCTTTGAAACATCTTCTTCCATTGCTAGAATTGAAACAATAAGAATTGTATTAGCTCTAGCTGCACAGAAGAAATAGTTAGTCTACCAATTTGGTGTTAAATTAGCATTTCTTAATGGTGTGTTTGAAGAAACTTTATTTGTTGAGCAACCATAGGGATTTGCAGTTCAAGGAATGGAGGAGAAAGTGTACAAATTACGAAAGGCACTATATGGGTTAAAACAGGCTCCAAGGGCATGGTACAATAGAATAGATGCCTATTTTCTGAAAAATGGTTTTCACAGAAGTAAAAATGAACCAACTCTCTATATCAAGGTGAAAGGTAAAGATATTCTTATTATGTCATTATATGTTGATGATATGATCTATACTGGATTTTCATACTCTCTTATTGAAGAGTTTAAGGTGAGAATGATGAATGAATTTGAAATGACTAATCTGGGTCTCTTACATTACTTTCTGTGTCTTGAAATTAAGCAAACACAAAATGGAATTTTTCTTTCTTAGGAGAAGTATGCATATGGTCTATTAAAGAAATTTAATATGGAAAATTGCAAAGGTTGCAGAACTCCAATGAATGCAGGAGAAAAGTTATGTCTAGAAGGGAAGGTTGATGCAACATATTTTAGAAAATTAATTTGAGGACTGATGTATTTGACTCATACTCTACAACGCATCATTTGGGAGTAGCAAAATGCATTCTGAGATACATTCATGGCACCATTAATTTTGGGATTTGGTACTTTTCAGTTACTAACTTCAAGCTTACTGGTTTTACAGATAGTGATTACGCAAATTCTTTGGATGACAGAAAAGCACATCAGGTTATTGTTTCACTCTTGGATCAGGAACCATCTCTTGGACATCGAAGAAGCAAGGCATGACAGCCTTATCATCCTCTGAAGCAAAGTATATTGCAGCTACATCTACGGCGTGTCAAGCAATATGGTTTGAATGGTTCTTGAAGATCTTCATCATACTCAACTTGATGCTGCTACCATCTTCTATAATAATAAATCAATAATATCAATGACAAATAATCCTACATTTCATGGGCGAATGAAGTATATTGGAATTCGGCATCACTTTATTAGAGAAATTGTAGCGGAAGGATTAGTAGACTTGCACCACTGCTCGACGAACATTCAAGTTGCTGACAATATGACCAAGGCTTTATCTTATGAGAAATTCTCTCACTTTCGTTAATTACTTGATGTCAATAGTTTTGCATCAAAGGGGAGTGTTGGAAATTGATGCAAGAACGAGCCTTTAGGCTCTACTTTTCTGTTAAATGAGTCAATAGGCTAGCTATAATGATGGATTCTGTTTTAACTATTTTCGTATATAGTGGTCATGCAACTATGGCACGGTGTGCCTCATAAGTCTATAAATAGGCATACGTTAGTGTACTGGTATGGATTGATTTAAAAATTCTCTTCTCTGTTATTTTGCTATCTCCTTCACCTGTATTATTTTTCTTTGGTTCTGTTGTTCATTCTTATAGAAAAACAGTAGAAAGCTGTTCTTATTCCAACTTCTTTTGATCTGACTGCCTTTAATACTTTCCCAATCTCCTCTCGGACTCTTCTTTATGCGTCAATGCTACAAAGAAGATATGAAAAGAATATTTGGACATGTTCAGCTTGGATAGAGTCCTCTTTGAGAGCGATGCTATCTCATCAATAGAGTTCTACCATACTGGATTCATAAATTGAATCGACATATACATGATTGCCACATGCTCCCCCTTTCTCTCGTTCCTCATCTTCTTCAAGGCCACATTCTCAAGTAAAATCCTACTTAACTTTATTTTATTTAGGCACACCGGCATGCACGTACAATTAGTTTCCTTTTCACCTAATCTATTACATTAAAAGGTAATCAAATGGTGAGAAAATTAGATAAAAGAGAAGAAAAATTAGTAAAAAGAGAAAAGAAAAGGGTTTGGAGTACCATAGTGAAAACCTTCGTGACATGGCATTGTAACTTCTCCTTTCTTTTAAATTCATTTTCCTTCCTATTTTGTTATTTAGGAAACATGCAAGTGATATCTCTTTCCATTACCTATAAGAAAAAGGATAAATTTATTCTTTAGTGACAAAATAGAATTTAGTCTTATTATACCAGTTATCTATAACAGAATTTTATATACCTCTATGAATTTTACCACTAATTAACAAATTTGTTGTAGTACTAAGAGAAATGAAAATTAAAGATAGGGCTTAGTTAAATATATCAAAGAAAGTGTATATAATGATTTCTTCAATAGCAATTTGATTTGCTAGTAGGCATCTTCTCATCGTCGACATTGCTACATTTCTCCAAATAATCCCTTAAAAACATGTAAATCTATGTTCACTTTTCTTAAGACAATATATGGCGGATTGGTGAACCATTAAACTTAAAATATTTATTTTCTTCTCAGTGGTTACCCCCAAAAAAATCTCAGAGTTAAACAAGTTAACAGAGAGGTATTTAGATCAACCAATTATTTGTCACTCATTATAGGGTAAGTTGGCCACGTATAATCCATGTAGCATAAGATTTCAATGCTAAAGAAACTTTTCTATAGTACAAAGACCTTTACTATTTTACTTTATTTGTTATAGAAAGAAAGGGAGGAGTTGGTGATGTGAGACTAACCACCCACCGGCATGAGCTCTCGTATATATAAGCCTCTCAATTTTTTATTTTTCTTAAAAATAAACATGTTTCCAAAAAATAATAAAGAAATAATTACATTCACTCGATCACCTATTTCTTTTATATAAACATGAGCTCTCATATATATATAAGCCTAACCACCCACTAGCATGAGCTCTCATATATATATATATATATATATATATAAGCCTCTCACTTTTCATTTTTTAAAAAAATAAACATGTTTCTGAAAATAATAAAGAAATAATTACATTCACTCGATCACCTATTTCTTTTAGCGGATCATCCACCAAATTCTATCCCTTGAATTGAAAAAACTAACTGTATAATTCCACCAAGTTCCATCCCTTGATGGAAAAAACTGACTGCTAAGGATGCAATCTACCAAATTAAAGATGTCAATGGATAGAATGAATTTATGACCATATTTTCTAATTGCACATATTTTCTGCCATCCTAATTTTTTTGTCATTTCTTCCCTTGCAAAAAAATGGCCCAAAGATAAGATCTTGTTGGACATTGAAATTGACATATCATCACTCAGAGTAAATCTCAGAACCTCCAGCTGCCTAATTTTGTTGAGTTCATAAGCAACTGAAATTTATGTGGTTCTCCAAAACATGCATTGTCTATCTAGATTTTTATTATATGAAACTGCAAAGTCTATATATGAAATTTTGCAATATGGCTGAATAAAAATTATGCACTATGAAATAGATGGAAGTTTTTTTCATTTATATACGCTGCAATGGCTTGTTTGCTTATTTTTAGGTATTGCATATAATATTATATATTGATTGGATTACAAATTTGGATTCACTATGAATCCTTAATTCACTATCATGTAACTCAATTTTTCTTGAATTCAGTCTCTACTTTAGTAGTTTTAATGCCATGCTCCCTCTTATCCTCCTAAAAATAAGGAAAAATTATGGATCGTGTGATTGTTTTCTTTTTTTTGTTATTGTTATATATCTTTTATCAATATTTGTGCATCTAGATAACTTTTTGCCTAATAAGTCATATATAAATCTTAAAGTTTACGTCACTTTTCAAATATCAATAGCACATGCCTGACATTTGTATTTCCTTAGCGACATAAGCACAAGCCTGACATAAAGGCTTTATTTGGAAATAGGACTAATGTCCCCTTCCCCTTGTCGTGGTTCTAATATTTGGATTACTAGACCTCGCAGTGGTGGAAGCTTCACACTAGGATGTCTGAACGGATGGTGACATTAGTTTTCGATCCCCATACCACTGTATTGAGCTTGTCCTATTTAGGCGGAGGAAATACAAATGTTGGGCTTGTGCTATCTTTTTTTCTCTCTCTCTTTTTTTTTTTGACTTTAAATAAGGAGCAAAGGAGAACACTTCCACCCAGGCTTTTATTGAATGATTAGAAGCGATGGGCTTGTGCTATTGGTACTCCAAAAGCAAGCAACATAAACACAAAATTAGCTTTTGTTGGGTTTGGAATAAATAAAAAATATTGATTTCCTCTATGTGCAATTTTAAATAACTTTTTTGGTGCTTAGATTACACACATATCTTACATTTTCAATGTGTACTTTAGATATTAAATTTAAATTTACCATGCTCTTAATAGTATTAAGCAATACAGAATGGACACCAAAAGCTATACCAATAATTACCAATTTTGTATAATAAAGACTATATAATATGGCCTCTATAATATTGTACTTACCTGGTACTAAGACTTAGGTTAAATATATCAAAGTTAAAGATAAAAATATTTTGGTTAAGGAATGGGATTAACAAAAAATAAAGAGATTATTTTAATAAATTATCAAATAAAAATTATGTACATGATTTAGGATGCTTTACTAGTTTCATTAAGGTTGAAATATAAAGTATACTCATAGTGTCAGGATATTTAAAGTAAAAGGGGATATGAAAAAAGTAAAAACAGAAAAAAATAGTGAGACCTAATGAAATTCCTGTCAAGATTTGGATGTATTTATGTGATCTAGGAATAATTGGATTAATAAATATACAAAATAAGTTATTGAAGATTAAGAAAATTCCTAATGAATGAAGAGTATTATAATATCGATTTAGAAGAATAAAATTAATGTTTAAAATTATTCTAATTACCATTATATTAAACTAAATGAATCGCTCATGTCCTAATGCATGACAAATAGATCTAGATCGCATATATGAACTCAAATATAACATAAAATTACTATGAACTCAACCACTACTGAGTGTTTATCAGTCAGACCCCATTGAATACAGGAAGAATAGGGCATGCTATTGATGCATAATTTCTAGGACTGCAACCAAGCTAATTGTTGGAATAGGGGCAAGCATGGTCCAAACCCTACGCAATTTTCTTTTTGATGATAATTTTGAAGCTAGGTCCATCATCATCTCCACAAAAACCTATATATCCATTGGGATAGGTAGGGCTAAACATAAACAAACCAAACATTAATTTTTGAGTTTGGATTGGGTCAGGTGTTGGTTTAGATATAATACATGAGAAGAAAAGGGGAGTATACTAGTCACTATATATTTAGAAGGAAAATAAGTATTGACATGAATAAGTGAAGTAAGTTAGAAAACATTTTTAGTGTGAATTATTTGGTGCATTTTAGACCAACTTAATACATAAGTCTAATTTATGGTTGGATCTAATGATAGGATTGTTTTTCACCGTCAACCCCCAGTTTTGATCTCCACCGCCCACTTCATCGGGCTCAAAAGAAAAAGGAGGAGGAAAGATGGAAGGAGGAGAGAACAAAAAAGTATATATAAGAAAAAAAGTGACAAAATGGAGATCAAGCCCTCTCACCACAAATTCGGCCATGAACCAAGATGAAAGCATGGGAGAAGAAGAAGAAAAATAAGAAAAGAGGAAGCAGAAAAGGAGATGACTGGTTTTTTTTCTCAACAAGAAAAACAGATCTAGGATTCATCCATATCTATAATATTTTAAATATAATGCTCCTCTTACATATGAGGCTACCACACCCTGCATTAGTTAATACATCAAAACATAAAACCACCATAATAACATAAGTTCAACTATATATGAGCCCAACATATACTAAATCAAAAATAAAACATAGCACTTGGAAATTAACAAGAACAACCATTACATTTTTAACACTCCCCTTTAATGGTTGTTCTTAGATGCCCATGAGATCTTTAATGTGAATGAATTTTTCCTTAGGTAGTGCCTTGGTGAAGATGTCCGCCACTTGGTCTTGAATCCTCACATATATCACTTCAACTTCTTTTTCTTCTATCATATTTCTTATATAATAGTACTTGATTTTGATGTACTTGGT
>UESW01004973.1:41608-69310 GCA_900491605.1 Calamus simplicifolius | reverse complement strand
ACAAATAAAGATGCCATCTTTTCTTTGAATGATTTCAATTCCCAAAAAATAATGAAGCCAACCCATATCATTCATTTCATATATTTTCATCATATCACTTTTGAAAGTCAAAATCATATTCTCATTGTTACCAGTAATAATTAAATCATCAACATAAAGAGAGATAATTAATAAGAATATCATTACCCGGCTTCTTCACATAAAGTGTTGATTCACTTAGACTTCTTAGAAAACCTTTCTCATTGAAGTAAATATCAATTTGAGAGTACCATGCTCAGGTTGCTTGCTTCAACCCATACAATACTTTTTTAAACTTGTATACCTTGCTTTCTTGAGCTTTGATGATGAAGCCTTAAGGTTTTTCGACATAATTTTTTTTTAACACTCCATTAAAGAATATCGACTTTACATCTAGTTGGTGTAGTTTTTAACTTTTATGTATCGCCATATAAATGAGAGTTATAATTGTATCATATCGAGCAACCGATGTAAAAGTTTCTTGATAATCAATTCTGGATAGTTGGGAGTATCCTTTTACTACCAATCTTTCTTTGTGTCTTTGAATGGATCCATCAAGATTATGTTTTATCTTGTAGATCCACTTCAAGCCAATGACTTTCTTATCAATTGGTTTCTCTACTAACTCCCAAGTTTTGCTCTTCTCAATCATATTAATTTCTTCTTACATTGCCTTATTCCACACTTCTTCATGCATAGCATTTTCATAAGTTTTGGGCTCAATCATGCAAAAATTACTTAGGCTTTTTATTCTTATGGGAGTAGAACTTGAAGATGAACTTGAGCTTGAGGTGGATGATGGACTTACATTTGAAGAAGTTTATGGTGAACCTTCATCCTCATTTTCTTTATTTTGAGTATTATGAATTTTTTCATCAAGAGAAATAATATTTTTTTAACTTTCTTTTTCTTTCAATCCCATGTAACTTTCTTAATGAAAAGAACATCTTTTCTTATGATCACCTTATTGTGCTTCAAGCTAAAAAGTCTGTAGTCTTTTGATTTAGAATTATATCTAACAAAGATGCATTTTTTACTTACTTTATCAAGTTTGTATCTCCTTTCCTTTGGAATATGTGCATAGCTTTTGTTGGACATTTATTCATCAAGTACACCCCCATACCGCTTTCGCCCAAAAAGAATTTGAAAGGCCTTTGTCTTTGAGCATAGATCTGGCCATCTCAATAATAGTATGGTTCTTTCTTTGGGCAACTTTATTTTGTTTTGATATATAGCCAACGGTCAATTGTCTTTGTACACCAACATCTTCACAAAACTTCTCAAATTCATTTAAGTTGTATTCATTATATCGATCACTTCTTAGCACCTTGATGTAGTGCTCACTTTGTTTTACCATAAGATTTTTGAACTTCTTGAAGAAAATGAGCGCCTCAGATTTATGTCTCATAAAGTACACCCATGTCATCCTTAAATAGTCATCAATAAAAATAATGAAGTAGATTTTATCGATATGAGTAGGAGTTTTCATAGGTCCATATATATCAGTGTAAATAAGCTCCAATGGTGCTTTGGCTCTTCATACATGCTCCTTTGAAAATGCCTCTCTATGTTGTTTTTCAAGTGCACATCCTTCACAAGGTCCTTCCTTGCAATGTATTGTTGGTAGATCATATACCATATTCTTTTGATATAAACTTCTCAAACTTTGAAAGTTTAAGTACCTAAACCTTTTGTGGCATAGCCATGACTCATCATTCACTTTCATCTTCCATGCAACATTCTTTGCATAATGCAAAATAAGAGGAAAGCTTCTATTTTTCTCCATGTTGATATTTGCTATAAGTTGCTTTTTTATCCCTTTGTCATATATCTTGCAACCATTGTCTTCAAAGTGCCCCATGTATTCATGCTCAATCAATTGTCCAACACTTAAGAGATTTTATCTCATGTCTGAAACAAGTAAAACATCATGGATGAACTTCCTCTCTTTCTTTGTATTGATTATAATTATGCCTTTGCCTCTTGCATGGACTAGTACATCATTTTTTATCTTTACTTGTGAGATTGAAGAATTGTCAATGTCCACAAAGATGAATTTATCACTGGTCATGTCGTTACTATGTATATCCACTATACATCATTCCTTTGCTTCTCTGTAGCTTGACATGTATAGAATGTGCTTTGCTCACCTTCATTTTCTTTGAAGAAGTGTGCTTGCTCACTTGCTTGGTACCTACAATCTTTTTGAGCATGTTCGAACTTTTTGTAATTATAATATTGGAGTTTTTCCTTAAACCAACAATCTTTTTTAACATGAGAAGACCTTTTACATATATTACACCTTTGTCGAGTGCTCTCATTATTTTGTCTTATTGAAAGGTTATTTCTTTGCCTTCCTCTATCTCTTCCTCTCATATTTCTTTCTTCTCCTTTACTTTGGTTTTCACCTCTAATTGACTCTCTTTTAACTTGTGAATGACTAGATGATCCTCTCTGAGAACTTTTGTCAAACACTTTGTGTTTAGATTGAAAGACACTTTCAATTGATGATACTTTATGCTTAAATAACCTTTTCTCATGAGCCTCAAGAGATCCCATCAACTCATGAACACTTAACATAGAAAAATCTTTAGATTTTTCAATAATTATAACTATTATATCAAGTTTTGGAGGTAAACTAGCCAAAATTATCTCACATATTTTTTGCTTGATGATGGTTTCACCATAGCTCTTCATTTGATTAGTAATCTTCATGATTTTGGAGAAGTAATCCTTTAATTTTTTATTTTCTTGCATTCTTAAATTATCTAACTCTCTTCTTGAAGTTTGAAGTCTGATAGCTCTCACCTTTGTGTTTCCTTAAAATTTCTCTTGCAATATATCCTATGCCTCCTTTGATTTAATGCCTCTAATGACTATTGAAAAAATCTTGTCGAACACAGCTTGTTGGATGAAGAACAAGGCTTTGGCATCTTTTTTTTATAGTCCTTCAATTTCTCCTTTTGTTAGTTGGTTGAAGTAGATGGCTCTTCATACCCATTCTCTACTAAATCCCAAATCTCTTGTGAAATAAAAAGGATCTTCATTTTGATGCTCAAATAATCATAATTTTCTCCATCTCATACCCATATTACTTAAGCTTGCCATGGAAATATTTTAGGATAGTGCTGTCATGTTCGTTATCTCCTCTTGCTATGGATCAAACTAGCAACTTTGTCTTCTTTCCTTTCCCACTTTTTTTTTAAGGGATAAATTCCATTCAAATCTCATGTCTCCAAGTGCCCTTTCCTAGGTAGAACAAAAGGCCTCTTCCAAATGGAAATGCAATTTTTTTTGGTTAGATCTAAGAAGCCACAGTCATCTTCTCTAGCCTTTTCTTCTCCCCTTCATCCGCAAACACCTCTGGCTCTGATACCAATTTCTAATGGGATTGTTTTACACCATTAACTCCCAGTTTTGATCTCTATCACCTGCTTCTTTGGGCTCAAAAGCGAAAGGAGGAGGAGAGAATGCAAAAAGTATACGAGAAAAAAAAGAGATAAAACGGAGATCAGGCCCTCTCGCCATTGATTTAGCCATGAGCTAAGATGAAGGCATAGGTGAAGAAGAAGAAAAATAAGAAAATAGGAAGAAGGAAAGGAGACGGTTGGTTTTCTTTCTCAATAAGAAAAATATATCTAGGGTTCATTGATATCTACAATATTTTAAACATAATGCACCTCTTACATGTGAGGCTACAGACCCTGCACAAGTTTATACATCAAAACATAAACCACCATAATAACTTAAGTTCAACTATATATGAGTTCAACATATACTAAGTCAAAAATAAAACATAGCATTTAGAAATTAACAAGAACAACCATTACATTTTAACATCTAATCCGAGGTAAATAGAATAGTACACCACTTAGTTTACATATAGAAGGAAAACAAGTATAGCCATGGTCACATAGTTAGCAAGTAAAAAAAAAAGAAATTATCTTAGTGCAAATTAGAACAACCAAAATTTCAAACAAAAGCATGGCTTATTTTTATTGAGCTCCAACCTATAAATAAATATCCTTTAAACCCAACCAACAAATTCAAATATAACAACAGGATAAGTGGCATAGGGTCCAATGGTCTTAAAGTTTTGGATTTGGGTCAGATTGTATTGGGCTTACTTAGGTGTGGTCGTAAAAATTTAATTTATTCTAGACATGATTAGTACATGATTCAAGTACAAGAATTAAATAGGTGAACATATAAATCATATATGATACAATTTTTTAAAAGAGTTCTTTCTATACCCTAGACCAGACCCGTAAGTCTACAACAATTGAATAAACTGGACCTAACTATGTCATCACTGATTTGCACGCTCAAGGGTTGACTAGCCTATGTTGCAGCCCTAGGCTTGCATCAAGGCATGACCCATATAGATAAAATAACTATTTTAGATCAAATCTTCTCAATGTAATATGGTCCAACAACTAATGCAATTTTTTTACATTCTTATGAACCATAAGTGACAATAAGCTTGAAAGAGATTGGATAAAGGCCATTTTATCATCGATGTTGCTTAATATCTTCAATAATGCCTTAAAAAAGTGTAAATTTGTTTGTCAATGTTTTCTTAATACGAACACAGTGGATTATGTTAGTGTGTGCCCTATATCCAATCGGATTAGATGCTAGTTTGTACACATTTCTTTATGAATGCAAATCAAACTTATTGGTTTCTTTATCTATCCGGGTATAATTTATATATATTAGATATATTTAACCTATGAGATAAAGTCCAAAAGAATGCGAACTGTGCATATAAAATTTGTAATATAGATTACAAATTATAAGATCCAAAATTGCACATTATGGTTTGATTCTTTAAACTTCCCTAGTCGATGCGTAGACAGGATTTGACACCGTCAAACGCCGATGAGACTAGCACACATTGCATATCTTTACCCTTGTGGTGAGCAGCTGATCTTGCAAGCTGAAGTATGGAGATACTTGGATAAGGTGTGTGGATGTTCGTTATTGTAACGATGCATTGGATGACCCGCACAAAGATCACATATATTTTATATAGTGTCGATGGTTGATCTCTGATGACGATGGAACGAGTAATCCTTTGACTTGAGATCTTCATTGCACCTCATGTGTGAATATCATGCTTTGACGACATGCAAACGTCACTCTAGCCACGGGTGGCAAATATGGTATCGATTGGGTATGACATGAAGCATATGAAGGTGGTGTTTGATCAAGACAGGATTTGTCTCCCTTGATAGAAAGGGTTATATCCCACGGCCACTTGATGGATTAAATTGACTGATAAATCCTTGCAAGGTTGAGTTGAAATTCGAAATGGTTTCGAAGTTCTAATTCATATGAGTCAATTTTTTTGAGATCAAGTAAACAAAGGTCAATTACATGGTTGACACATTCCATACCACTGATTGATCTGGGATATGTGACGAAGGGATTGAATCGTATGGTAACCATTCATGGATAGGTGTTGATGACCACGTCAACAAACCCTTAACACTTGGGTGGTCATGATGCTTTGCTAGAGGCCGCTCATGATCTATAATCATGAATTCTTTGACTTAATCAAAGAGTTGATTTGGTTAAAGAATTGACTTGGAAAAGGTGTTGATCAAGTCATCCTTAGGGTCAATATTAGGGACATGATTATTACCAACGTGTCAAGGGACCTAATGGGTCACACGCATTAAGGAGATTTTGGATGAAGTTAAAATGGGAATTAAGTTGGACTTAATTCAAATTAGATAACCAATTAATTAGGATTGGGTTTGACTCAATCTTAATGAGAAAACATTGATGAATAAGATTCGTCATAGAGAAAAGAATTTTGTGTTCGAGAGAGAGACCTTTTGTACATGAGATGTACATATGAAATCCATTAATTAGGCCTGATCCATGTGATGGATGGCTTATATTAATTGAGATTAATAAATGATATTTAATTGGGTCCATATGATGATATGATTTGATTCATGGAAACCTAATTAAACGAGGGCTGAGATCGTGCCACGTGGAGGATGGATCCATGCCCATGTGATGGATATGACCCATCTCCACATCATGGAGGAGGAAACCCCATGATTTGGGGCATCCTCATGAAGCCAAATTCAAGGTTGAGACGTTGGTTTCATGGGATAACCAATTTCCTAATTTTTAGGGATGTGGTTTGGTGGTTGTAATCCTAACATTATCATGATAGCAAATATCCTAAATTTGTTAGGATAATTTGTTATAACAAATATCCTAAATTTGTTAGTATAATTTGTTATCAACTTGATAAGGTTGAATGGTTAGGTGGTTGTGACAAAATCCCCTTTTTATGGAACCACACAACCTCCTTTTCATGTATAAAAGGGGAGAGATACCCCCTTCGAGTGAGATGCTTAACTCTTCCCTTCTCTCTCTTTTGGATGCCTAACACCTACTTTCTCTCTCTAAAACATCCTTTATCTCTCTAGGATGTCCCTCTCTCTCTTAAAGGGTTGAAAGCTCCTCTCTCTCACGTCCCTCTTTGTGGATTGTTGAAGAAGGCTTTCTCTCTCTTCTTGGTTGATCAAGATTTGATCTTGATCAAGAAATCTTTCTTTCTTGATTGATCAAGATTTGATCTTGATTAAGAAATTATTTTCTTTGATAAATCAAGATTTGATCTTGATCAAGAAATATTTTCTCTCTTGATTGATCAAGATTTGATCTTGATCAAGAAATTATTCTCTGTCTTAATTTGGGAAATCAATTGAAAAGAAAAGAGGCGCTAGCACCCCTCGTAAGAAGGTTATCATCCAATCCTGGGAGGACATCATCCAAAGATCTTCGCGTGGATTACCATTAGAGGCCGGACGCATGGACGGCTAGTGGTAAATCGTTTACCGGCTTTATCATGCTCCATCCCCAATAAAGAACACATGTATGATCTATTATTAAATCATATATTATTTTTTGTTAACTGAATTTGTTCCCTGAGGATCTTGGGATTTGGGAATTAAATTCATATTTATTTTTATCTTCCGCTGTGTGTTATATGAATTTGATTCATATAAAGCATACTTAATTCCCCAACAAGTGGTATCAAAGCCAGTTGACCTATACGGTCAGGCAGAGCATCAGTGGAAACTCTCACTGGTGACCATTTCATCGAAGCCAGGCTCTCCGCTCATTGGTGTCGGGGACCGCAGATCCGATCGTCGGCTAGTCTGATAGGTACCATTGTCGGGTGACATGGGTCTAGGGCCCATGACGTGTGACAATGAGGCTTAGGGCCAAAGCTTGTTAGGGAAAAGGGTTTCCCATCAGTGGTATCACAGCCACCTCAGGCTTCAAATTCAGTTAATTTGATAAATTACCTGAGTTCTAGTTTTTATATACATAGATCTAAATTTTACATGCGATGTAAAATATAAATATTACCATATGATGAATATTAAATATTTAATAATTTTATTATATGATAATAAACATGAATTATTTAGATTTAATCATGTTAAAAATTAAAAATTATGATTTATGTGTGACATAATCATAAAGGCTGAAATTTAACATATCATGTTTAGAATTTAATTTTGACATGATAAATAACATGATTAAAATCTAAAATAATTATATTGATGAAGATTAAATATTTAATAAGTTTATTATATGATAATAAACAATTATTTAGATTTGATCATGTTAAAAATTAAAATTTATGATTTATGTGTGACATAATCATAAAGGCTGAAATTTAACATATCATGTTTATAATTTAATTTTGACATGATAAATAATGATTAAAATCTAAAATAATTATATCATGATAACATGATAATCAAGATTAAAATTAAAATTTTAAATTTTGACATGTTATCATGTTAGGGATGTTATGATAGAGACCAATTAGGATTTTCATGTGATGAAAATAAATTTATCATAACAGATAATGATAGATAAATATTTAAAATAAATTATTATAAAATATTTGACACTTATCATAAATCCCTAAAGATCACTATCTTATCTTATCATAATGTGTAATAGATGATAAGGTTTAGAAAAAATTAGATTTAACCATATCATTGTTTGATCCTATGATTCCATAATTGATCAAATTAATTGGGCTTAACTACATTGGTGTCTAGAAAGGTGCGATCATGGTTTTTAATTGCTCCGTTCGCTGCATGAGAAAACCCATTCAATGGGATCGAAGGGTATGCTAAATAGGACCCCATTGATCAACTGATCTGGCCATTGTTAAGGAAAGCTCTTAATTGATTAGATCAATTAAGGTTAATCAGGATGGTAGCAATTGATTTGGTCACATAATTAGGGTTCCTAAATTAGATAGTGATCAGGATCCTAATTTGATTAGGAGTCCCAATCATAAGATTGGATCTTATGAAATTTAGGTTAATTGAAATTAATCTAAAATTTACATATAGGATATGTAACCTAGCATGATACAAATGTTGTACATGCATGATGGGACCTAGATGCGCTAAATCCCTCCACGAATATTAAGTCATTAGCCTTCCATTGTTCACATGATACAAAATCATTAGGTCATGATATTTGTTGTGCCAAAGCCAAGGTCGAGTGTACCTATGAGGAGTTGATTGGGAAATAATGGGTTGACTTAACTAGATTAGTTGGCATAATTGGCCAAAGTCAGGGTCAGTTAATCTAGAGGCAAAGTTTAGGTGATCACATGCGGATGTGATTGACAAGGAAATGTCCCCTAAATGATCTAGGAGTCACATTTGATGTGATTGATAAAAATCTACCTAAATTGGCTTACTAAGATTTGTTGTGCCAAAGCCAAGGTCAAGGTAAGTCAATTTGAGGGTCCTAGCCCACTAAGAAATTATTTGATAATTTTTTGAGATTAATAGAGAGGGCTATTATGCTCGATAAAATAGTGGGAGTAATTGATTTAATTAAAAATTTTAAAATTATCATATTAAATCAATGATTTGCATTCATAATAATTGATCCGTTCTATTTTCTATACAGTTGTAAGAGACACCATGAGTATGAACATTAACCTTAGTGGTAATCTAGAGTCCAACAAGCTGATCGATCCAATTTTTCTGATTGGCTAAAGAATGTAGCCAAGGAAAAATGTCACTTCTGTGTCAAGGATGGGCACTGGAAGCATAACTGCAGGGTTTATCGGGCTAGCCTGAAAGATAAGAAGCATTGGGATGCTTCTACATCAAGTGCGTATATAATTGAGATGTTTTCTTCTATTACTTCTTATTCCACTTGGATATTGGATACCGGTTGTGGGTCTCATATTTGTATTAATATGGAGATGATAAGAAATAGTAGAAGATTGGGGAAAGATGAAGTGATGCTACGAATGGGAAATGGAGCAAAGGTTGCTGCATTAGCCATAGGAATTTGTTCTTTATCTTTGCCCATAGGGCTTGTAATTGAACTTAGTAATTGTTACTATGTTCTGAACATAACAAAGAATATTATATCCATTTCATGTTTAGTAATGAATGGGTATTCATTTGAAATTGGAAATAAAGGTATTTCTATTTTTGAAATGAATTGTTCTTTGGTTTGCTGAATTATTCAATGGAATTTATGTTCTTAATCTTCAAACCCCTATTCTCAATATTGAATCAAAATAATTAAAATCAAATAATTCTAGGGACTCATACCTATGGCATTGTCGTCTAGGCCATGTAAATGAAAAGCGTTTAACCAAGTTACATAATGATGGATACTTGGGCTCATTCGATTGGGAATCATTTGAGGAATGTGAATCATGCTTACTTGGCAAAATGACCAAGTCACCTTTTACTGGAAAAGGCGAGCGAGGAACTGAATGTTTGGGTTTAGTACATTCAGATGTATGTGGACCCATCAACATTCAAGCCATAGGAGGTTTTTCTTATTTCATCACGTTCATAGATGACCATAGTAGATATGGTTATGTGTATCTGATGAAGCACAAATCTGAAGCCTTTAAAAAGTTCAAAGAATTCAGATGTGAAGTAGAAAAACAAACTGGCAAAAGTATTAAGATACTTCGATCAGATCGAGGTGGTGAATACTTGAGCCATCAGTTCGTAGATTATTTGAAGGAGAATGGGATTCTCCCTCAATGGATTCCTCCTGGTACACCACAGCACAATGGTGTATCAGAAAGAAGAAATCGTACACTATTATATGGTACGTTCGATGATGAGCTTTGCAAATCTCCCAAAAATGTTTTGGGGTTATGCGCCAGATACTGCCGAATATATCCTAAACTGAGTTCCATCTAAATCGGTCAACTCCACTCCATATGAGATATGGTATGGAAAGAAACCATCCCTTAATCATTTAAGGGTTTGGGGCTGTTACGCTTATGTGAAGCGTAATGAATCAGACAAGCTTGAAGCTAGATCTGATAAAGTAATTTTGTGGGATATCCAAAACAAACAAAAGGATATTACTTCTACCACCCACTTAAGAAAAAGGTGTTTGTCTCAAGACATGCCATATTTCTAGAGAATGAGATTCTCATAATGGGTAGTGGGAGTAAGATTGAACTTAGTGAAGCTCAAGAACCATAAATTAATATAGACCCATTAGATGGAATGGAGCATATGCCGAATACAGTGGGAGTTGAGCAGGAGACTCAACCCACATTCAGGCAGACGTTGCATGAAAAGTAACAGGTGGCTCCAAATATACACCAGCTACGTAGATCTAGTAGGATAATTCACATCCCTAAGAGATATGCATTTCTTATAGAGGATGATGAGCCTACCAACTACAAGGAGGCAATGTCTGACATTAACTCCAAGAGATGGCTTGAGGCCATGAAATCTGAAATGGACTCCATGTATGACAACCAGGTATGGACCTTGGTTGATCCACCTGAAGGGGTAAAACCCATTGGGTGCAAATGGGTTTTCAAGAAGAAGACTGACATGGATGGTAATGTGATTACATATAAGGCAAGGCTAGTTGCAAAAGGTTACAAGCAAAGACAAGGTGTTGACATTGATGAAACCTTTTCACCTGTAGCCATGCATAAGTCCATAAGGATTTTGCTTGCAATAGCAGCATATTTTGACTATGAGATCTGGTAGATGGATGTCAAGACTGCTTCCTAAATGGAATTTTAGAGGAGGATGTGTATATGACACAACCAGAGGGTTTTGAATCCATAGATCCTAAGAAAGTGTGCAAGCTACAAAGGTCTATTTATGGACTTAAGCAAGCCTCTAGAAGTTGGAACATCCGATTTGATGTGACAATCAAAGAGTTTGATTTCATCAAAAATGAGGATCATGTGTGTACAAAAAGGGTAGTGGAGTGATATTATTTTCTTGATATTATATGTGGATGACATATTATTAATAGAAAACAATGTATCCTTCCTTAAAGAAGTGAAGGATTGGTTGTCAGGTAAATTCTCCATGAAGGATTTGAAGAAGCAGCCTATATACTTGGTATAAAGATCTATAGAGATAGATCTAGAAGGTTGCTTGGATTGACCCAATCCACGTACATAGATAAGATGCTAAAGCGGTTTAGCATGAAGGAATCCAAGAAGGAATTCCTGCCAATGTCGCATGGTGTACATCTCTCCAAGGACATGAGTCCTAAGACCCAAGAAGAAAGAGAGTATATGGATAGGATACCTTACGCATCAGCAATTAGAACCATTATGTATGCGATGCTATGTACGAGGCCTGATGTTTCTTATGCCTTGAGTATCACGACTAGATATCAAGCAAATCCTGGTGAGAAACATTGGATGGTAGTCAAGAATATCATTAAATACTTATGAAGAACTAAGGATATGTTCTTGATTTATGGAGGACCCGACCTTATAGTTCGGGATTACACGGATTCTAGTTTTCAGTCTGATGGAGATGATTATAAATCACAATCAGGCTATGTGTTCACACTCAATGGTGGTGCAGTCAGCTGGAAGAGTTCCAAGCAGGAGATGACTGCTGACTCTACAACTAAGCGAGTACATTGCAGCATTAGATGCAGCTAAAGAAGCAGTTTGGATCAAAAAGTTTATCACTGAACTTGGAGTGGTTCCAAGAATTGTTAATCCAATAATCTTGTATTGTGATAACAATGGAGCTATTGCGCAAGCCAAGGAGCCAAGGTCGCATCAGAGGTCCAAACATATACTTAGAAGATATCATGTAATTAGAGAAATCATTGGACGAAATGATATAAAAATAGAACGAGTCCCCATGGATGACAATATTGCCGATCGTTCACTAAAGTCCTACCGCAGCAGAAGTATGATAGTCATATTGAGTCACTTGGTATTAGATATATGGGTGATTGGCTCTAGTGCAAGTGGGAGATTGTTAGTGTGTGCCCTAGATCCAATCGATTAGATGCTAGTTTGTACACATTTCTTTATGAATGCAAATCAAATTTATTGGTTTCTTTATCTATCCGGATGTAATTTATATATATATTAGATATATTTAACCTATGAGATAAAGTCCAAAAGAATGCGAACTGTGCATATGGAATTTGTAATATAGATTACAAATTGTAATATCCAAAATTGCACATTATGGTTCGATTCTTTAAACTTCCTAGTCGATGCGTAGACAGGATTGGACACTGTCAAACGCCGATGAGACTAGCACACATTGCATATCTTCACCCTTGTGGTGAGCAGCTGATCTTGCAAGCTTAAGTATGGAGATACTTGGATAAGGTGTGTGGATGTTCGTTATTGTAACGATGCATTGGATGACCCGCACAGAGATCACATATGGATATTCTATATAGTGTCGATGGTTGATCTCTGATGATGGTGGTACGAGTGATCCTTTGACTTGAGATCTTCATTGCACCTCATGTGTGGAATATCATGCTTTGACGACATGCAAACGTCACTCTAGCCATGGGTGGCAAATATGGTGTCGATTGGGTATAACATGAAGCACATGAAGGTAGTGTTTGATCAAGACAGGATTTGTCTCCCTTGATAGAAAGGGTTATATCCCACGCCACTTGATGGATTAAATTGACTGATAAATCCTTGCAAGGTTGAGTTGGAATTCAAAATGGTTTCGAAGTTCTAATTCATATGAGTCAATTTTTCTGAGATCAAGTAAACAAAGATCAATTACATGGTTGACACATTCCATACCACTGATTGATCTGGGATATGTGATGAAGGGATTGAATCGTACGATAACCGTTCATGACAGGTGTTGATGATCATGTCAACAAACCCTTAACACTTGGGTGGTCATGATGCTTTGCTAGAGGCCGCTCATGATCTATAATCATGAATTCTTTGACTTAATCAAAGAGTTGATTTGGTTAAAGAATTGACTTGGACAAGGTGTTGATCAAGTCATCCTTAGGGTCAATATTAGGGACATGATTATTACCAACGTGTCAAGGGACCTAATGGGTCACACGCATTAAGGAGATTTTGGATGAAGTTAAAATGGGAATTAAGTTGGACTTAATTCAAATTAGATAACCAATTAATTAGGATTGGGTTTAACTCAATCTTAATGAGAGAACATAAAATTGATGAATAAGATTCATCATAGAGAAAAGAATTTTGTGTTCGAAAGAGAGACCTTTTGTACATGAGATGTACATATGAAATCCATTAATTAGGCTTGATCCATGTGATGGATGGCTTATATTAATTGAGATTAATAATATGGTATTTAATTGGGTCCATATGATGGCATGATTTGATTCGTAAAAACCTAATTAAATCGAGGGCTGAGATCGTGCCACGTGGAGGATGGATCCATGCCCATGTGATGGACATGACCCATCTCCACATCATGGAGGAGGAAACCCCATGATTTGGGGTGTCCTCATGAAGCCGAATTCAAGGTTGCGACGTTGGTTTCATGGGATAACCAATTTTCTAATTTTTAGGGATGTAGTTTGGTGGTTGTAATCCTAACATTATCATGATAGCAAATATCCTAAATTTATTAGGATAATTTATTATAGCAAATATCCTAAATTTGTTAGGATAATTTGTTATCAACTTGATAAGGTTGAATGGTTAGGTGGTTGTGACAAAATCCCCTTTTATGAAACCACACAACCTCCTTTTTATGTATAAAAGGGGAAGAGATACCCCTTCGAGTGAGATGCTTAACTCTTCCCTTCTCTCTCTTTTGGATGCCTAACACCTGCTTTCTCTCTCTAAAATGTCCTTTCTCTCTCTAGAACGTCCCTCTCTCTCTTGAAGGGTTGAAAGCTCCTCTCTCTCACGTCCCTCTTTGTGGGTTGTTGAAGAAAGGCTTTCTCTCTCTTCTTGGTTGATCAAGATTTGATCTTGATTAAGAAATTTTCTTTCTTGATTGATCAAGAAATTATTTTCTTTGATAAATCAAGATTTGATCTTGATCAAGAAATATTTTCTCTCTTGATTGATCAAGATTTGATCTTGATCAATAAATTATTCTCTGTCTTGATTTGGGAAATCAATTGAAAAGAAAAGAGGCGCTAGCACCCCTCGTAAGAAGGTTATCATCCAATCTTGGGAGGACATCATCCATAGATCTTCGCGTGGATTACCATTAGAGGCCGAACGCATGGACGGCTAGTGGTAAATCGTTTACCGGCTTCATCAGGCTTCATCCCCAGTAAAGAACACAAGTATGATCTATTATTAAATCATATATTATTTCTTGTTAACTGAATTTGTTCCCTGAGGATCTTGGGATTTGGGAATTAAATTCGTATTTATTTTTATCTTCCGCTGTGTTATATAAATTTGATTCATATAAAGCATACTTAATTCCCAATAGATTAGTCAGTCATTAAAATTTCTAAATACTTAATTTGTTCTTGATGGTCCCACCCTCCATGCACACAAAAAAAGAAACGAAAAAAAAAATCATGAGTTAAACAAGTTAATGGAGAGGTATTTAGAGAGATCAAGTATTTGCCACTCATTATAGGATAAGTTGACTTCTTATAACTCATGTATCATAAGATTTCAATGCCCAAGAAATTATCTAATATTATCAAGATTTAGTGTTTTATTTTATTAGTTATTGAAAGAAAAGGAGGAGTTGGCTCTTTTTGTTATTTTTATTTTAATTATGAAATTAAAAACTTTAGAGTGCTCATTTTAAGCATGACTTGAATTCATCATAGACAATGCATAGAACACCTTTCAATCAACATAGCATTACCCAATAGGGAGATAATTCTTGGAGTACAAATGCTAAGGGGCAACATATGCCAAAATCATATAATGCTAAAATTCAAACATAGGGAGATTTGCAATTGGATTTTTTAAGTAGCCATCCTTATATTCTATCTTTACTAATTGCAGTTTAGTCATTGCACAATTTTAAAAAAAATATCTATGTTAGTCCTTCGAATATACTTTATTAAATCATAAACAAAATGCATTGTTAGTGCTAATGAAAATGTCTAAATTCCTCTTAGTCAAATCGAACAAACTAGCAAAATATCTTGTTGTTGGATCATACAAAAGAGAACCCTTTTAAAGTATTTAGGAAACATAAATAAAAATATCTTTCTACACCAAGTAAGGAAAGAAATGCAGCCATAATTGTTGTGTCATTGCTTCTATCAAAGATAGAACTGACAATGCAAACAGCCTCTCCTACAAGACAAGAAAAGCATATTATTCATTAAGTTTGATTATGAACATTTTAAAGTGTTGTGCTAGAATTTTTAACTTTACGTACATATAAAATAGGCAACTATCAAAAAGCCCATAAAAATAAATTACTGCATGCATTAAGTCAAGGAAGAAAATTGACATCAGTGATAACTATAATACTTTATCACACTCTCCTTGGCCATAATCTGTCTTCTAGACTATGGGTGCATCCTTAAATATAAGAAAACCATAATGATTTGACATCATCCTTAAAATTATAAGATACGATTCATAAAATAAAGGTGTTTTTCTTCGCAATGAAAATTATAAGTTCCATGGGTTTAGATATTCTATTAGTTGCTTATGAAAGTTCTAGGATTCGAGGCCTTTTACTTTTCCATTTCCCTTCTATATATATTCCCTTTTCTCTACAATTTTTTGTATTCTCAACAAGTTAGTTGGTTGACCAACTTCTCTCCCAAAAAGAAAATAAAATTCAAAATATCCTTTACATCATAGAACTAAAAATTTCTTCAAGTACTAGAATCTTCTAATTTCATGCTATTCTTTTCTTATTATATTTAAATAAAAAATATCACATATAGCATAGAAAATAGCAACCAAACAATAAGACATTATATTATTACAAGTAGCAGTAAATGATATAATCATACTTAGCTAGTGTCAAAATTCCAACTCTTAAGATCCATTCAAAACCAAATAATTTTCTTGGCACTTGTACTCCTTGGCTGAAATTTCACTTTATATTTTATTGATTGACTCGAAACAAGAGACAATTTCACAATCTAGATATAATAAAAAAAGTCTAACCAAATGAGATTATTTATGCTCTTTGATCCTATATAAATATCAAAGATTTACCTCTTACGTAACTGATATGAAATTAAATACTAGCCATTAGGGGCTTTCACACACCCCTCTCATTTAAGTTATGGCATCCCTATTAGACTAAGAGTCTAAACCAAAAAATAAGTCTAATTATAATCATAATATTATAAATGATTCATGGTTAACCTGAAAAGAGCCCATCTATAATATCTCTTAATCTACATGATTCATGGACTAGATTAATTCAGATATCATATGTAACAACGTGTGATTTTACTTAAAAGGACTAGTTAGAAGATATTATTTTAGCTTTTTAATCTTATATATTTATCCAAGACCTATCAAGTGCATAGCTATTGTAAGGTTAAAGACTCATCAGCACAAGCTCTCGTATATAAGCATCTCAATTTTTGTACTTTTTAAAACAAATATTTTTTGAAAAATTAAAAAAATAAGTGCATCTACTTATCACCTGATTCTTTTAGTAAATCCTAATAATTCCACCAAGTTTTATACTTTGAATTGAAAAACTGATTACACAATTTACCAAATTAAAGATGTCGATGGATAAAATGAATTTATGATGACACTAAATAAGGTTGCAAATGGATTTAGATATTTGATTATAGATCAAAAAATTGCATATCTATATCCATTAATGGATACAAATGTATATAGGGATATCAGTTGGATGCTAAAATTTGAATCCTTATTCAAATATTTTTTGACACTAAAATAGAGCTAGAGGTATTATTTGGTCTATAATTGTACCCAAACCATCTTATTGGTTTACAATCTAGTGATCAACACACTTAGCCAATCAAAAGCAATGGCTTTTCCATAGAAAATGTTTTTGTTTAGAAAAAAGACTTTGTACATGCATTCGGTGCAGCAAGTCATATGTGGGCTACACCGTTTCTTTTTATTGGTCCACATGCATACGATACCCATTAAAAAATGTTAAGACAACTTTACGATATTTTAAGAAAAAAATTACGACATCCCAGTTTTAAACTTTCGACACCGTAGTTATAAAATTAAGATACCCGGAAAGTTTAAAAAAAAATCACAACACCCTAATTTTAAACTTACGACATCGTAGTTATAAAATTAAGACACCCATTCAGAAAGCAAAAAAAAATTACGATATTCCAGTTGTAAATTTATGACACCGTAGTTATAAAATTACGACACCCACTCAGAAAATGTGTCTGTACACAAATTCTAAAAAAAAAGCTGTCTGACGTGCATTAATACGTTCAGCTTTTTTTTAAAATTTATGTACAGACACATTTTCTGAGTAGGTATCGGTGTCATAAATTTACAACTAGGATGTCGTAATTTTTTTTTTGACTTTCTTAATGAATGTCTTAATTTTATAACTATGGTGTCGTAAGTAACTGAGGTATCATCCTAAATTTTGATGTGACGTGCATTAATACCTATGCATTTTTTTAAAAAAATTTGTCTACATATACGTTTTCTGAATGGGTGTCATAATTTTATAGTTACGGTATCGTAGGTTTACAACTGTGGTGTCGTAATTTTTTTTTTTGCTTTCTGAATCGGTGTCTTAATTTTATAACTACGGCGTCATAAGTTTAAAACTAGGGTGTCGTAAATTTTTTTTTTGAGATATCGTAAAGCTGTCTTAATATTTTTTAATGGGTATCATACGCATGTGAACCAATAAGGAGGGGTGGTGTAGCCACATAGGACTTGCTGCACTGGATGCGGTGTACACAGTCTTTTTCTTTGTTTAGTTGGGCTTCAGTAATACGGTTCTTCCAGTTTGGTGATTGGGCTACATCACTTGTGATATCGGGTGCAAATAGAATCTATTGGTTAGCATATTTATTTAAGCTTCATGATTTCTTCTTTGAAATATCTTCACTCGGAGTAAAACTTATACCCTCTAGCTGCCTGATTTTGTTGAGTTTATAAATAGCTACAATTTATGTAGATCTATAAAGCATGTATCGTTTACCTAGATTTTGGTGTATAAATCTACAAACTCTCTATATGGAATTTTTAATAAGGATGAATAAAAATTATGGAATATGATCTTGTACCTAGCTAGATGGACGGATCCTTTTTTTTTAGGCCTTTATAGTATGAATCTACAAAGACTCTCTATGGAAATTTTTAATATGGTTGAATAAAAATTATGTGACGTTAACTTGTAGTTAGATGGAAGGTTTTTTTTTCTTTTCAAAAAATAAACCACTCTGCGTTGCAATGCCTTTTTCTTTTTTAGGTATAGCATGTAAATATTATTGGTTGGGTTACTTCTTATGCTAGCAGAGGCAAAGATGCCTAATACATGGAGTTTATAAAATTTTGCTTATTTTGTCATTGATGCTGGATTCACCATGAATCCTTAATCCATTAGTATATATATAGCTCAATTCTCCTTCAACTCAATTCTAGTTTTAATACTAAGCTCCATTAATCAATTATATTATATTCTCCTATAATTCAATTTCTAGTTTTAATACTCGGCTCACTCATTTCTGTTGCCAAAGAAAGGGCCAAATTATGGAATGTGCATTTGGTTTTCTTTTTTTTCCCTCTGTTATTGTTTATACCTCTCATTTGTGCATCTAGACAACCTTTTTTTTTTTTGTCAATCAAGTCATGTATAAATCTTAAAGATTAATATGTTGCTTTTTGAAAACCAATAGCATATGCCTGACATTTGTATTTCTACGAAATAATAAAATCCATATGAAAGAGCAGGTGCAATATGTAGGTAGCTGATGATGACGTTACCATTCAGTTGTTTTAGATGGCCTGACATGTAACCAACCCGCTTAAAGAAAAAACCAAGAATTAGTACCGCTCCAATAAACCCGGCCGGCAAGACACCATGGTAGCAAATATCAGTCCATAAATTCATCTATCCAACAATTCACGCAAGAACGGGGCACAACCATCATGCACTAATTTTGCCACACCACCCATGATAAAGTCTTATTCCAGCAATCTCGAGTACTTTATCATAGAGATAGTGGCAAGTGTTAGAAGTGATTCAAATGTAAATCGTGTTACTGTGTTGATGTTAGAAGTGTCTTTGTTCAGTTACTGAGCAGTTACTTAGTAGCATCGTGTGTGATGTAGAGCATCGTGTGTAATGTAGTATTGTGTAGAACCTTTGAATTACTTTTTACTGAAACTCTTCCGCGCCTTTTTTCTTCCTCTGTTTTTCTAGCACAGTATCAAAACAATTGATACGGTCTTTCAAGTCCACTTTGTCCCTGTTTTCTTGTTTTAGATCCTTCAAGGTGGTATTGGAGCCAGGTTCAAAGCAAGGAAAAGGATCTGTCTGCTCAACTTCAGTGATTGGAGTTGTGGATTAAAATGGCAACAAGCATGAGTTCAGTCAGCATTTCACAACAAATGCTTCCAATTCTCAAGTCAGAGAATTATGACTCATGGAGTTTGAAAATGAAGACATTCTTCATGTCGAATGAGTTGTGGCCCTTGGTGGAAAGTGGATTCAATGAAGATGATGAAAGGCTTACTGTGGCACAACGAGCCGAGTTGAGGGAAAACAAGAAGAGAGACAGCAAGGCTTTGTTTTTTATTCAAACCGTTGTGGATGAAGACGTTTTTCCAAAAATTATGGGAGCAACCAGATCAAAAAATGCATGGGATATTTTGAAAGAGGAGTTTAAAGGTTCTGATAAAGTGATTATGGTGAGATTGCAAACATTAAGAAGGGAATTTGAATTTCTTTTGATGAAGAACACAGAATCAATTCAGGATTTTTCCACCCGTATCAGTTTGATAGTAAATCAAACAAGATCTTTGGGAGAAAATTTGTCAGAGCAGATGATTGTTGAAAAAGTGCTGAGGAGACTACCACCTAAATTCGATCATATTGTGGCCGCAATTGAAGAGTCGAAGGACTTGTCACAGCTCTCATTTAACAGTTTGATTGGCTCCTTGAAAGCCCATGAAGAACGGCTGAATGCCAGAGTTGAGGTCATCACAGAACAAGTGCTTCAGGTGAAATTGACTGAAAAAGGAAGTGATAAGAATATATCTGTTGATCAATCTCCCAGACTTAGTAGAGAATATGGAAGGGGTGGTACCTCAAGAGGAAGGTTTAGAGGCAGAGGACGATGCAAAGGTTCTGGAAGGTCTTTCAACAATCAAAATCATCCACAAAATCCTGGTAACAAATTCCAAACTCCTCTTATAAATGTCATCACTGTGGTAAATATGGTCACGTTAAGGCCTTTTGCTAGAACAGAAAATATAATCAAGTAAATTATTTGGAAAAAAACCATGAGAAAGATGAGGGAGCAAGCTGTGACACCTTGTTTTTGACTTGTCTTTCTTCTTTACATTGTTGTGATGAAATCTGGTTCCTAGATAGTGGTTGTAGTAACCACATGACTGGAAATAAGTCCTTGTTTGTGAAATTGGATGAGTCTATCAATTCAGGAGTGAAAATGGGTGATAACAGATTGGTGAAGGCAGCTGGAATGGGAGTAGTTGCAGTGAAGTTTAAATCTGAAACTAAGTTGTTAAAGGATGTCATGTATGTTCCTGGTTTGGCACAAAATCTAATTAGCCTTGGTCAGTTGGTAAACAGAGGTTTTTATGTTGTGTTTGATGATAACAAATATGTGATCTACAATAAGCAAACTAGAAATTTAATAATCACCTGCAATCGAACAAGAAATAACATGTACCCTATGTGTCTATCAGATTTTGGAAACAAGATCTTGAAAGCTGAATCCACCAATGAAACTCCCATGAGATTTGGTCACCTAAACATCAAAAGCCTACAATACTTGGGTAAAAACAAAATGGTTTTGGGCCTACCTGAAATTTTGGAATCAGATGAGAAGCCTTGTGTAGAATGTATTTTTGGAAAGCAACAAAGAGTTCCATTTGGAAAAAGGAAAGCCTGGAGAGCTGAATATCCATTGCAGCTGATCCATTCTGATATTTGTGGAATAATGAGTGTACCAACACTCAATAAAAACTTATATTTTCTAATTTTTGTAGATGATGCAACGAGGATGACTTGGGTGTATTTCCTAAAACAAAAATCAGAAGCATTTGAATTTTTGTTCAGTTTAAAAGTCTTGTTGAAAAGCAATCTGGGTTTCCATTGAAAGCATTGAGGACTGATAGAGGTGGGGAATTTACCTCTAATCAGTTCACTTCATTTTGCAAGCTCCATGGCATCCATAGACAACTCACAGTAGCATATACTCATCAACAGAATGGAATTTCTGAGAGAAAAAACTAAGTAATTATGGAAAGAGCCAGATGTATGTTAAGAGCAAGAGGACTTCCTAAATTTCTTTGGGCAGAAGCAGTGGCAACGGCTGTCTATTTGCTGAATATGTCTCCCACAAAATTAGTTGACAACAAGACACCATTTGAAGCTTGGTTTGGGTACAAGCCATCTGCAGCACATCTAAAAATTATTGGTTGTATTGCCTATTCTCACATTCCTATGGAGAAGAGAAGGAAATTGGATGACAAAAGCAAAAAATGTATTTTCATTGGATATTCCACTGAAACAAAAGGGTACAGATTGTATGATCCAGTGACAGGCATATTAGAAATTAGCAGAGATGTTGTATTTGATGAAGGAAATGCCTGGGATTGGACTGCAAATGCTGCAACTAAGCCACTGAAAATACAAATGAAGGATGTGATCAATGTCCCTAATATCAGTGAAAATAGAATCTCAGAGAGAGAGAAGTTGAGTCTGAATCAAATGACAATGGTGTGCAAACAAGTAGCAGTGAAATGCATAGTGAATCTTCATTCCGAAAATGTAGAAGCTTGGAAGATATCTATGCAAGCTGTCAATTGGTATGCTTTATAGCTGAACCAATAAATTATGAGGAAGCCTCTAAGCAAGAAGTCTGGAAGAAAGCAATGAAGAATGAAATAGATATGATTGAAAAAAATCAAACCTGGGAGCTGGTTAATCTGCCGGCTGGGAAGAAAGAAATTGGGTTGAAATGGGTGTTCAAAACTAAATACAATGCAGATGGTACATTGCAAAAACACAAGGCAAGATTAGTTGTTAAAGGATATGCTCAAATACCAGCGTTGATGTCTTTGAAACTTTCTCACCCGTTGCAAGATTAGAAACCATAAGAACTGTTCTTGCAGTTTCAGCACAAAATCAGTGGGAAGTTTTTCAGCTAGATGTTAAGTCAGCGTTCTTAAATGGGAAATTGGAAGAAGAGGTTTATGTGGAGCAGCCGAAAGGGTTTGAGATTTGTGGTCAGGAGGAGAAAGTTTATAAATTAAAGAAGGCTTTATACGGTTTGAAACAGGCTCCAAGAGCTTGGTATAGTAGAATCAATATGTATCTATTGGAAAGAAATTTTAAAGGCAGCAAGAGTGAACCTACAGTCTATAAAAAATCTCAAGGCAAGGATGAACTTATTATTGTTTGTATTTATGTGGATGATTTAATCTTCACTAGGAATTCAGATTCCTTAATGAAGATATTTAAGCAAGAAATGATGTCCGAGTTTGACATGACAGACCTGGGGAGTATGAGGTATTTTCTTGGAATGGAGGTAATGCAAACTCCATCTGGAATCTTTCTATCTCAACAGAATATGCAAATGATCTGCTGAAAAAATTTCAGATGCAAAAGTGTAATCCTGCAATGACTCCTATGAATGTTGATGACAAATTACTGAAGGATGATGGATCTGGGAAAGCGGATGAAAAGAAGTTTAGAAGCTTAATTGGAGGTTTGATTTATCTTACTCACACAAGGCCGGATATTATGTATACTGTGAACTATATTTCAAGATTTATGCATAATCCAACCAATCACCATTTCGGAGCAGCTAAACGAATCTTGAAATATGTTGCTGGAACAAAAGATTTGGGGATTATGTATACTAAAGTGAATGATTTCAGATTGATTGGGTTCTGTGATAGCAGCTGGACAAATTATACTGAAGATCGGAAGAGTACAATAGGACATTGCATGTCTATTGGCTCAGGAATGATTTCATGGTCTTCAAAAAAGCAAGCAACTACTGCTCTGTCTAGCACGAAAGCTAAATACATTGCTTCAACACGGCTGTGTGTCAGTGTATTTGGATGAGGAGAATTTTAGAAGATCTAGGAGAGAAACAGAAGAAGCTACAACTCTATTTTGTGATAACAACTCAGCTATAGCATTAGCCTATAATCCGTGTTTCATGGGCGTACAAAGCATATAGAAATTAAATATCATTTTATTCGGGAGCAGGTTGAAAAGGAAGAAATCAATTTGAAGTTTTGTAAATCTGATGAACAGGTTGCTGACATTCTTACTAAAGCTCTCTCATAAAACAAGTTCAAAAGACAAAGAAGCATGTTGGGTTTATGGAGTTTGAATCAAGGGAGGATGTTAGAAGTGTGATTCAAATGTAAATCGTGTTACTGTGTTCCGTTACTGTGTTGATGTTAGAAGTGTGTTTGTTCAGTTACTGAGCAGTTACTTAGTAGCATCATGTGTGATGTAGAGCATCATGTGTAATGTAGTATTGTGTAGAACCTTTGAATTACTTTTTACTGAAACTCTTCTGTGCCGTTTTTCCTTCCTCTATTTTCTTCCTCTGTTTTTCCAGCATAGTATCAAAACAATTGATACGGTCTTTTAAGTCCACTTTATCCCTATTTTCTTGTTTTAGATCCTTCAGCATGCTTGTGATGTATGTAACATTAAGGATCTGAGAAACAATATGGGAGAACAAAGCTTGACTGAAATTCTTCAATATCACATCACAGAGCCATGATCAAACATCGCTGTTTATTGTAATTATCTGCAGCAATTTTAACAACTAAGAATGCAATCAAATTTCGCAGAAACTCCGTCCATCCATCGGAAGCTACCATATTACTCGAAAACTTAAATTTTCATATAAGCACAAAGTTGCCAGTGCACTAATGAGAGCTTCAAAAAGACCCTCGCTTGCATAACTACACCTAGCCAACAAAGCTTTCTCAGTGGTCCTCACGAACACATGTTATGGCGGAAAGAACATATAGTCCCATCCATGTGTACTAATGAAATGATTGGGTTAAACAAAAATAGGAATCAAGTGGATGGAAACTGATGTGGCTAATGTAGCCCCAAGGGCAATTTCGGCAGAATCAAAGCATGGGTGCGCCCGGCGTCTCCAAGCCCACCGAGTCGGCCCCGACCTTTCCTGGTCGGCCCTTCTCGACCCCGGCGTCTCCAAGCCCGCCGAGTCGGCCCCGACCTTTCCTGGTCGGCCCTCCTCGGCCCCGGCATCTCTAGGTCTGCCTCCTCGGCCCCGACCTTTCCTGGTCAGCCCTCCTCGGCCCCGGTGTCTCCAGGTCCGCCGAGTCGGCCCCGGCCTTTCCTGGTCGGCCCTTCTCGGCCCCGGCATCTCCAAGCCCGCCGAGTCGGCCCCGACCTTTCCTGGTCAGCCTTCTCGGCCCCGGCATCTCCAGGCCCGCCGAGTCGGCCCCGACCTTTCCTGTCGGCCCTCCTCAGCCCCGGCGTCTCCAGGTCCGCCGAGTCGGCCCCGACCTTTCCTGATCGGCCCTTCTCGGCCCCGGCATCTCCAAGCCCGCCGAGTCGGCCCCGACCTTTCCTGGTCGGCCCTTCTCGGCCCCAGCGTCTCCAAGCCCGCCGAGTCGGCCCGACCTTTCCTAGTCGGCCCTTCTCGGCCCCGGCGTCTCCAGGCCCGCCGAGTCGGCCCCGACCTTTCCTGGTCAGCCCTCCTCGGCCCGGCGTCTCTAGGTCTGCCTCCTCGGCCCCACCTTTCCTGGTCAGCCCTCCTCGGCCCCGGTGTCTCCAGTCCGCCGAGTCAGCCCTGGCCTTTCCTGGTCGGCCCTTCTCGGCCCGGCGTCTCCAAGCCCGAGTCGGCCCCGACCTTTCCTGGTCGGCCCTTCTCGGCCCCGGCATCTCCAAGCCCACCGAGTCGGCCCCGACCTTTCCTGGTCGGCCCTCCTCAGCCCGGTGTCTCAGGTCCGCCGAGTCGGCCCCGACCTTTCCTGATCGGCCCTTCTTGGCCCCGGCATCTCCAAGCCCGCCGAGTCGGCCCCGACCTTTCCTGGTCGGCCCTTCTCGGCCCCGGCGTCTCCAAGCCTACCGAGTCGGCCCCGACCTTTCCTGGTCGGCCCTTCTCGGCCCCGGCATCTCAGGCCTGCCGAGTCGGCCCCGACATGTTGGCCCAGATGGCAACCCAAGAGGGGGGGATGAATTGGGTTCTAAAAAAAAAATTTAACATTTTAAAACTATTGACTTTAAAATAATTAAGTGCAGAATAGATTTCAATCACAAATGAAGAGATAGAGAGAGACAATTAAAGCACGGCAAACACAATGATTTTATAGTGGTTCGGTGTATCCAACACCTACGTCCACTCCCAATTCACTTGGGTCCACACTATAATCAACTAGATTACAGCCGAGTTGTTTTACAAGATCACAACTCAAAACTTATTGTTTTTCGGGTGCATAATGAACCCAGCTAGTTTTCGGGCTCACCAGCACAAAACCCAAACTCAAGCTAATCTAGCTTGCCCGAGGTATACTACCTCCACTAATTCAATCCCCCTGATTGAACTAGCAAAAACAAGAAAGAATAATGTTTATATTAACAAACAGCTCCTCAAATGAGCAAATATTCAAAGTAAATGAACAAGGTTAGAAAAGCCTGTTTGAAGTAGATTGGATTTGAGCTTTTCTTCTTTTCTTCTTTTCCTCTTCTCTTTGGAGATGTTGAATCAGGCCTCAACTTTGATTCTTCATAGATGTTGCAGATGAGAAGTTGGAAAATCACAAAAAATAGAGCTTTTTCTTCTTTTGGGAAATCCTCCGATTTTTCAAGTTGAACGCCTTGGATTTCTCTTTGAGCTTTTTGGAGTGGAAGGATTTGAACTTGGATACTTTTCTCTTTGATTTCAGGCTCAAGACTTCTCGGATTTTTGATTTGTATTCACTCCATTTTTTTCGTTATTTTTCAAACGAGCTTTCTCCCCCTTTTTATAGATTTCCTTTAATCCATTTTTGGTGAGAAAACTAGCCGTTGGAATGTACCTAGAAAGTTTTTCAAACAAAATATATCCGTTAGAAGTTAGGTGAAAAGAAAATATTACCATTTAAGCTGATCTGGCATTTTAAAAATCCATTTCTGAGGTTGGAGTCGGCTCCAACTTTTCAGGTGTCGGCTCCAAGTCGTGTATCCAAAAATAGAAAGTTCTGAGTTCGTCGAGGAGTCGGCTCCAAAAAAGTTAAGTGTCGGCTCGCCATGGTCAGGTGTCGGCTCCAAAAGACTGTAAGTGTCGGCTCCAAGGTAGTCAAAAATCATACGTTCTGTCCCCGTGTCGGAGTCGGCTCCAGACACTGTAAGTGTCGACTCCGAGACTCTGGGTGTCGGCTCCAAAACTCTGGGTGTCGGCTCCAGACCGTATCAAAAATCAGAAAGACATTTGATTGGCCATGGGGTCGGCTCCAGATTTCCTAGGTGTCGACTCCAGGTTCTGAATTTTGAAACTTACCTTTGGCACTTGATTCAAAATTCATTTCTAAATGCCTTTTGATTAAACAAATATTTTTAAGCCCTGAAACACTTGTTAAATTCATCAGTAACACAATAAATATACTCAATTCCTTTATTAATCATCAAAATCAATAATTGGGTCAACAATCTCCCCCTTTTTGATGATTATAAAAACATTGAGTATATGCATAGGATTCTTAAATCAAAATTTTCAAATATATAATCCTTACAGGTAAGCTTCCCCTGAATAAGGTAGCTCCCCCTATGAAGTTCAATTTAACAATTGTTCTTCCTTTTGCTTTACATGTTTGATACTTGGAATTTAGTTATATCAATTTTCACTTAAGCTTATTTAAATTAATGCATATCCAAAATAACTTGATATCAATCAAATACCAATCAATGCTTAACTAATAATCAATGCATATACGACATAACTTTCTTCCCCTTTTTTTAATCAACAAAAAGACTAAGAGAAGTTAAGTAAAATGTTAAAATTGATAGATCAAAAGATAATTTCATTGCATTAAAAAGTCAAGTGTTACAAAATGAAACTGAACTTTGTCAACTATCAAACTATACATCAAACAACAATTTTACATTAAGATTTCAAAATGAAACATCAAACAACAACTTTTACTTCATTACATGAAAATCATAGATTCCTTTGCAAATGATCTAAAATTCTTTGCATTCCATCACTCTGAGTTCCTACAAATTCTTTCAATCTTCT
>UESW01004973.1:0-41207 GCA_900491605.1 Calamus simplicifolius | reverse complement strand
GGGCCAGCCACAAAAGGTGCAGAAGGTCTAGCTCAGGGGCTCTCTCATCCAAATTGCCTTTCCTTTCCCAATGCCCATTGACCTTTACAAATCCCATCCGATGCAAGGTGGCCAAACTGTAGTAATCGGTATGCCTGAGGTTCTTGGAAGGTTCATTATCCAAAATTACAACTCCTTGGCTCCTGAAAACCATAGTTAGAACCATGCCATAGGGTAGGGACGATCTCCTTTTCCTCCAGCTTCGGCCATATAAAAATCATCATTGCAGCTAGGTTTATAGGTTGACCAGTCAATACACTATCCATCACAACTATGTCTCGCTCGGAGACATACTCAAATCGACCGGTTTTAGGAAATAAATTCTACTGCAAATATTGTGAAGCAATCTCAATTCCAAGGGCAATTGGTTAGCCCTAACCTCTTCAAATTCTGTAACCTCTCTCCCTAACATCCTTGACAAGGCGTCTGACCTCTCACTGTGTACGTCGGCTGCCAATCCAGTGATGGAATGCTCAAAAGGTTTCCTAGTTTTTGAAATGTGAGATGGACTCTTTTGCCTCTGACAGAGCTCACGATTCCACCATCACCTCTCGATAGATTGAAGTAGAACTCTTTGACAAGGGCAGGATAGGTGGGAACATCTAATGAGCACAATTTATCCCAGCCTAACTCTTTAATTTGATTCCCAATAGAAAAGCCCTCGGATTCAAAAAATTCAAAATCGACTTTCCTACCCATTGTTATCACTCTCCCAGCTAATGTGTCTACCTGAGGGGAAGAAGGATTAGGATTGTCCGATTGGGTTGAAGATTCCTCGCTCGGAGATGGCTCGCGACGGGTCATCTCGCCGATCGTTTCCCAGTCATCACGGGTGCTCCAATCACTGATCCTCTCCTCTTAGGTGCCATTAAGATTCTTGGGAAGGTTCGAAATGAGTGGAATTTGAGTTGGGGAGGTTTTGAGAGAGTTTGGGAAGAGTTTGGCAGTGGATTGAAAAAGAATGGAATGACGAAGTGTCGACTCTGCCCTAATAAAATCGATTTGGGACCCCAGGTGTCGACTCCCGCAAAGTCGGGTGTCGACTCCACATCGCTAACACAGTCAGCGCTCGAACTGGAGTCGGCTCCACTTATACGGGTGTCGGCTCCAAGGTCAGGGACCGAGAGCGACACAGATAAGGTGTCGACTCCTCAAACTGAGGTGTCGACTCCACTGACAGTTTCAGAGAAAAATAACTGAGATTCAAACATCTGAAACTTGTCAAAATAGGTTCAATAAAATTTTAAAAAAATCTTTGGAATATGAGGAACAAATTGCTCAGATGACTAGATAATTTGTCCTTAAAATTATGAAAGGAATATTAAGAAATTAATAGAAATCTAGATAGTCATTCCTTAGAGTTTCAAAATCATTCCAAAGGGTCACAAATCCCTAATTCACCTCTAAGATAGCAAAACCTCTCTTCACTCAAGGGTTTTGTAAATATATCAGCTAATTGTTCTTCAGTATTAACATAATCAAGACAAATTTCATTATTAGCTACATGTTCTCTTATAAAGTGATATCTAATTTCAATGTGTTTTGTTCTTGAATGTTGAATTGGATTTTTAGTTAAATTAATTGCACTTGTGTTATCACATCTAATAGGAGTTTTATCAAGTGCTATGCCATAATCTTCAAGTTGTCTCTTAATCCAAAGGATTTGAGCACAGCAACTTCCAGCTGCAACATATTCTGCTTCAGCAGTAGATAATGCAACCGAATTTTGCTTTTTGCTAAACCAAGAGATTAAGTTACATCCTAAAAATTGACATGCACCACTTGTACTTTTTCTATCTAGTTTACATCCAGCATAGTCAGAATCAGAATATGCACTCAAGTTTAGTGTTGAGTCTCTAGAATACCATAAACCTACATTTTTAGTTCCACTTAAATATCTTAATCTCTTTACAGCAATTAAGTGAGATTCTTTAGGTTCTGATTGAAATCTAGCACATAGACAAACAGCAAACATGATATCTGGTCTACTAGCTGTTAAGTAAAGAAGAGATCCGATCATACCTCTATAATATTTTTGATCTACTTTCTTACCATCTTCATCTTTGTCCAATTTGCATGAAGGACTCATAGGTGTTCCAAGGGGTTTAATTGACTCCATTCCAAACTTCTTGAGAAGTTCTTTTGTGTATTTTGCTTGATTGATGAAAATCCCCTCTTTGCTTTGCTTGATTTGAAGTCCTAGGAAGAAATTGAGTTCTCCCATCATGCTCATTTCGAATTCACCCTGCATTAACTTAGCAAATTCTTGACACAAAAGATTGTTAGTAGCACCGAATACAATATCATCAACATATATTTGTACTACTAATAAATCCATGTCTTTTCTTTTCAAAAATAGAGTTTTATCAACATTTCCTCTTGTAAAATCATTTTCAATTAGAAATTTACTTAATCTTTCATACCAAGCTCTAGGTGCTTGTTTTAAACCATATAGTGCTTTGTGCAATTTAAAAACATGATTTGGAAATTCATGATCTTCAAAACCAGGTGGTTGTTCAACAAAAACTTCCTCATTTATAAATCCATTTAAAAATGCACTTTTAACATCCATTTGAAATAAATTGATATGCATATGACATGCAAATGCGAGTAATAATCTAATTGCTTCTAATCTAGCTACAGGTGCAAAAGTTTCATCAAAATCAATTCCTTCTTCTTGATTATATCCTTTTGCGACTAATCTAGCTTTGTTTCTAATTACTATGCCATTTTCATCTAATTTATTTCTAAATACCCATTTTGATCCTATAACAGAATGATCTTTAGGTCTATCTACTAGTGTCCAGACATTATTTCTAGTAAATTGATTTAATTCCTCTTGCATAGCTAACATCCAATAATTATCTTTTTCAGCCTCTTCAATAGTTTTAGGTTCAATTTGAGATACAAATGCAAGATGATTATTGATGTTTCTCATTGATGATCTAGTTCTTACTCCTTGAGATGGATCACCTATAATTAATTCTTTTGGATGACCATAGGCATATCTCCAATCTCTAGGAAGATCTACATCATTATGATTTGCATCAACAACATCAACACTAGGAGAATCATCATCTTTAGCTTCTTGTTCATGATTTGAAGATATATCTATATTCAATTTTTCAATGTCTCTTTCTAATATGTTTGTATCTTCCTCATCATCAATTTTTTCTGAACTTGATGCTAAAGATTCATCAAAAATTACATGAATAGATTCTTCTACAATTAAGTTTCTCTTGTTAAACACTCTATAGGCTTTACTAGATGTTGAATATCCTAAGAAAATGCCTTCATCAGATTTTGCATCAAATTTTCCTAGATTATCTTTACCATTATTATGAATGAAACATTTGCAACCAAATGCATGAAAGTAACTTATGTTTGGTTTTCTATTTTTCCATAGTTCATAAGGAGTTTTCTTAATGATTGGCCTAATTAAAGCTCTATTAAGAATGTAACATGCCGTGTTTATAGCTTCCACCCAAAAGTATTTTGGTAGGTTGCTTTCGCATAGCATGGTACGGGCCATGTCTTCTAAAGTTCTATTTTTTCTTTCTACAACTCCATTTTGTTGTGGTGTTCTAGGTGCTGAAAAATTATGATGAATGCCATTTTCAATGCAAAAGTTTTCAAATAAATGATTTTCAAATTCAGTGCCATGATCACTTCTAAGAGACACTATGGTGTTGTTTTTCTCATTTGTGACCTTCTTAAAGAATTTCAAAAATAATGAAAGGTCTCATCTTTATGAGCTAAAAATAATACCCAAGTGTATCTAGAATAATCATCTACAATCACAAGACCATATTTCTTTCCTCTAGACTAGTGGTTCTAGTAGGTCCAAAAAGATCCATGTGAAGTAGTTCAAGTGGCCTAGAAGTGAAATAATATTTTTAGTTTTGAAAGAGTTTCTAGTTTGTTTTCCAAATTGACATGCATCGCAAATTTTGCCATTTTCAAAATCTAGTTGTGAAGACCTTTTACTAAATCCATTTTAATTAATTTTAAAATTAGGTGTGTGCTTGCATGACCTAATTTACGATGCCATAACCAACCAATCTCATTCATATTAGCATTATTAGCAACTAAGCAATGATTACTAGTAGACAAATTGTCTAAATCAATCAAGTATACATTGCCATTTCTATTTCCAGTAAAAACAATGCTATCATCAATGGGATTAGAAACAGTGCAGACATATGCTTCAAATGATACTTTAAAACCTTTATCACATAATTGACTAATACTAATTAAATTATGTTTTAAACCATTGACATATAAGACATTTTCAATATATGTGGAGGAGTTATTTGAATATTACCAAACCCCATGATTTGGCCTTTGCCATTGTCACCAAACGTAACAACTCCTCCTCTTTTGCTTTCAAGGGTGATGAATTGATCCTTGTCACCCGTCATGTGTCTTGAGCAGCCACTATCGAGATACCACTTTTCTTTAAATTTTTGGCCGCAAGACACTCCTGCAAAAATGATCAAGTCTTATATTTAGGTACCCAAGCCTTCTTGGGTCCTTCATGGTTAGTAGCATAAAAGATTGTTCCTTTGGAACCCATATTTTCTTTCCTTTACTATTTAAATTTTTGTTACTGTTTCTTACATTACATTCATAGGATTTGTGGCCTTTCTTGTTACAGTAATGACATGTAACATCATCTTTATTTTGTTCTCTTCTAAAAAAGTTTTTGACAAACTTTTGTTTTATGCTAGGCCTATATCCTAATCCAGCCTTATCAAATATAGCTCTTTGATTGCTCAATAATAAGTTAAGTTTTTTAGAACTATATGTGAATTTATCAACAATATTCTTATACTATCAACTTCCTTCTTTAATCTATCATTTTCATTGGAAATTGATTCTCTCTCTTTTGTCAAATTATTATTTTCAGATTTCAGAATCTCAATCTCATGAGTAAGATTATCCTTTTCTTTGATGAGAATTGAGTTATCATTTTTAAAAACTTGTATTTCTTTTTCAAAGCTTTAAAATCATCAACTAGTTCATTAAAAGCTTCAAACAATTCATCAAATGCAAAATCATCACAAGGGTTTTCAGAACTTACCTCGTTGTCGTCGTTCGCCATAAAGCAAATGTTTGCAATTTCTTTTTGATCTTCCTCTGAAGAGGATTCATCGCTGTCACTCCAGGTTGCAACATAGGCTTTCTTATTCTTCTTGTAGGCTTTCTTTAGTTGAGGACAATCATATCTAAAGTGCCCCGGTTTCTTACACTCATAGCAAATTAGGGGGTCTTTCTCTTTGTCTTTGTCCTTCTCCTTTTCTTTTTCTTTTTCTCCTTCCATCTTAATTCCAGATTTTCTTTTATGAAAGGGTTTCCTTCTTCTCATAAATTTTTTGAACTTTCTAGCAAGAAGAGCTGTCTCATCATCATCTTCATCATTATCACTGCAGCTCTCCTCACTTTCTGCAGCCTTAAGAGCTATAGTCTTCTTCTTTTTAACTTCTTCCTCTATGTGCTGCTTCATGGTTAACTCATGAGTCATTAGAGATCCAAGTAGCTCCTCCAAAGGTAAGGAGTTGAGGTCCTTGGCTTCTTGGATGGCAGTCACCTTCGCTTCCCACGATCTTAGAAGTGACCTAAGAATTTTGCGAACAAGTTCAGAATTAGTATAAGTCTTACCAAGACTTTTCATACCATTTACAATGTCAGTGAATCTAGTATACATGCATGCTATACTTTCAGTTTGTTCCATGCTAAATAATTCATACTTATGAACAAGAATATTTATCTTAGATTCTTTAACTTGATTTGTACCCTCATGGTAACCTCTAATCTATCTCATATCTCTTTTGCGGAATTACATGTAGAGATACGATTAAATTCGTTAGCATCTAATGAACAATATAAAACATTCATGGCTTTAGCATTAAGCTGCGCCATTTTCCTATCATTCTCATTCCAATCCCTTTCGGGCTTAGGAACAATAGAACCATCAATTACGTGTGTGGGTGTGCTAGGTCCATTAATTATGACACTCCACAATTCATAATCTGAAGCTTGAATGAATATTCTCATTCTTGCTTTCCAATATGAATAGTTGGAACCATTAAATAAAGGAGGTCTATTTGTAGAATAACCTTCAGCAAATGAAGATCCAGCTTGAGCTGCCATTTGGATCTTTAGCTCTTGATCGTTGGATCAAATTTAAATGAGCACTTGCTCTGATACCAATTGTTGGCTCAAATGGCAACCAAGAGGGGGGGGGGGGGGTGAATTGGGTTCTAAATTTTTTTTTTAATCTTTTCAAAACTATTGAGATTAAGTGCAGAATAGATTTAAATCACAAATGAAGAGATAAAGAGAGAGATAATTAAGGCATAACAAACACAATGATTTTATAGTGGTTCGGTGTATCCAACACCTACGTCCACTCCCAAGTTCCACTTGGGTCCACACTATAATCAACTAGATTATAGTCGAGTTGTTTTACAAGATCACAACTCAAAACTTGTTATTTTTTGGGTGCACAACGAATCCAACTGGTTTTTCTCGAGCCCACCAGCACAAAACCCAAACTCAAGCTAATCTAGCTTGCCTCGAGGTATACTACCTCCACTAATTCAATCCCCCTGATTGAACTAGTAAAAACAAGAAAGAATAATGTTTATATTGACAAACAGCTCCTCAAATGAGCAAATATTCAAAGTAAATAAACAAGTTTAGAAAAAGCATGTTTGAAGTAGGTTGGATTTGAGCTTTTCTTCTTTTCCTCTTCTCTTTGGAGATGTTGAACCAGGCCTCAACTTTGATTATTCACAGATGTTGCAAATGAGAAGTTGAAAAATCACACCAAAATAGAGCTTTTTCTTCTTTTGGGAAATCCTTCGATTTTTTAAGTTGAACGCCTTGGATTTCTGTTTGAGCTTTTTGGAGTGGAAGGATTTGAACTTGGATACTTTTCTCTTTGATTTCAGGCTCAAGACTTCTCGAATTTTTGATTTGTATTAGCTTCGATTTTTCTGTTATTTTTCAAACGAGCTTTCTCCCCCTTTTTATAGATTTCCTTTAATCCATTTTTGGTGAGAAAACTAGCCGTTGGAATGTACCTGGAAAGTTTTTCCAAACAAAATATATCCATTAAAAGTTAGGTGAAAAGGAAATATTACCGTTTGAGCTGATCTGGCATTTTAAAAATCCGTTTCTAACAGGTTGGAGTCGGCTCCAACTTTTCAGGTGTCAACTCCAAGTCATGTATTCAAAAATAGAAAGTTCTGAGTTCGTCGAGGAGTCGGCTCTAAAAAGTTAAGTGTCAGCTCGTCATGGTCAGGTGTCGGCTCCAAAAGACTGTAAGTGTCGGCTCCAAGTAGTCAAAAATCATACGTTCTATCCCCATGTCGGAGTCGGCTCCAGACACTGTAAGTGTCGACTCCGAAACTCTGGGTGTCGACTCCGGACCGTATCAAAAAATCAGAAAGATATTTGATTGGCTATGGGGTCAGCTCCAGGCTTTCTAGGTGTCGACTCCAGGTTCTGAATTTTGAAACTTACCTTTGGCACTTGATTCAAAATACGTTTCTAAATGCCTTTTGATTAAACAAATATTTTTAAGCCCTGAAACACTTGTTAAATTCATCAGTAACTCAATAAATATACTCAATTCCTTTATTAATCATCAAAATCAATAAATGGGTCAACATCAAGCCATGCCATGTCATCATTTGTTATGACAATAGATGTTAAATCCTTAAAGAATAAGCTTAACTCTGTTAATGCCTTCCAAACATTGCTCGAAGTAGTTCATGAAATGCAATAGGTATTAAATGCTGCATAAATACATGCCAATCGTGGCTTTTCATTCCAAACAACTTAAGTTTCTTCATATCAACACATCTAGCCATATTTGAAATATAACCATCAGGGACACAAGACTGATTTTGATTGATTGTCTAGTGTGTAACAAGCTTTTGGATATTTTGTTGTTACAGAATCTTGTTCCAATTCTGGCCGGCGACATATGCATTCAACTCTTTTCGAGATTTGTATGTCTTTTGTTTTCCCATCAACATTCATTACGATGTTAAACACATTGTCAAATACATTTTTCTCAATATGCATTACATCTAAGTTATGCCGAATGAGAAGGAAACTCCAATAAGGCAAATCCCAAAAGATACTTCTCTTCCTCCAACCACATTGCTTGCAAATAGGGCCATTAGAAAACTCGGCATCCAGTTCCGTTACCTTCTTCAAACCCAACTGATCAATCTCAAATAATATTTCACTTCCATCTCTAACAGGGGGTGCTTCTTTTGTTACTATCTTATTCTTCATGAATGATGTTTTGTTCCGTCGGAATAGATGGTCTTGAGGTAAGAACTTACGGTGGTTGTTGAACCATGACTATTTTTTACTCTCTGAAAGAGTAAAAGCATCTGTTTGATTCATACAATAAGGACAAGCTAACCTTCCAGTAGTACTCTATCCAGACAACATCGCATATGCAGGAAAGTCACTAATTGTCCACATAAGAGCAGCACGCATTTAAAAATTTTGTTTCATTGAAATATCATAAGTCAGTACACCATCAAGCCATAGATTATTAAGTTCTGATATGAGGGGTTGTAAGTAAACATCCAACTTATCCTTAGGGTTAGTTGGCCCAGGAATCAATACAGTTAAGAACATGTAAGCATCCTTCATACACAACCAAGGTGGCAAATTGTACGGAGTCACAATAACTGGCCAAGAAGAATACTGTTGTCCAGATTGTCCAAATGGTTGCAAACCATCAGTGGAAAGACCCAATCGAACATTTCGAGTGTCTGATGCAAATTCTGGATGGTTATCATTAAATTGTTTCCATGTAGGAGAATCAGAAGGGTGGCACATAACCCCATCTTCGATTTCATGCTCGGCATGCCACCTCATTTCTTCTGCTGTGGCATTTGATGCAAACAATCTTTGCAATCTAGGAGTGAGAGGAAAGTAGTACATCTTTCTATCAGGAATCACTATTTTGCTACCTCGACGTTGCCTCTTATACCGAGGATGACCACAAAACTTACAAGTAGTCAACATACTATCTTCACCCCAGTATATCATGCACCCATTTCTACAACAGTGAATCTTTTCAACCGGAAGACCCATTCCTTGTACTAATTTCTTTGACCTATAAAAGTTTTCAGGCACTAGACTTCCTTCAGGAGTAATCTCTTTCATTAATTGAACCATGTCGTCAAAATGACGTTCAGACTTCATGTGCATCAATTGAGCAACAATGATAACTGTGAATGACTTTTACATCCAGGATATAAGTCCTCATCAGCAGCCCTAAGCATATCATAAAACTTTGGGCCTCCGGATTCTGTGTTTCTTCCATGTAAGTTGGATTGAATGCATGACCAGCTGCATCCATAACCATGGAATGGTATCGATTGGATGATTCTGCATAATCAAATAAAGCAGAACCTTCATCCATATAATTGACATTATAATTTATATTAACCCCAACCTCTTGTTCCCCATGTAAATTCCAATAGTAATAATCCGGTACAAAACCATTTCGGTACAAATGCAACTTAACTATATTCACTTCATGAAATATGCGATTCTAACACTTGCGATCGTTACATGGACACCTTATCCTATCATTGTCCATCATTTCTGGATGACTACAAGCAAATTTTATGAATTGTCTCATACCCGTCATAAACTCTGGATTCAAAAGGCCATCTTTTAACCGTTTATACATCCACTGACGATCCGGTCTCATTTTGCTTTTCTAATGCCAGGGTTCGATATAGTCCCACTTACAAGCCCTAATTAAACAATGGACCATCGCAATGCAAACACAGATGAATAAGCTATTACATCAGCATTTAATCAAAGGATCACAGCATAATTAACCGTGTACAAATAGATTTTAAAAATTACAATATCAAAGAGATATAATCAAGAGAAGATATTACAGAATATAATAGAAATGCAATATCAAAGAACAAGGCGATGAACATAATATATATAGACAGCAAGGTATTCCAATGATGCATTAAAAATGTTGAAACCTAAAGTCATCAGATTGGTATCAAGTACCTTTAGCGAAGCCAAAGTATACTCTTTCACACATGTGCTCTTCTGTTTGTTTATTAGATCTAATCTTTGCTTTTTTTAATGAGGTCAGCAATGAAGTCATCTCTTTCACAGCTGAACTCTTTTGTTTATTTATTATTTCTAATCTTTGTTTTTTTAATAAGGTTAGCAATAAAGTGACTTGGAGACCATCCAATCAATGCACCAATTTAGGAACGTGGGTGGACCAAAGGTAGCCGTGGTGAACTTAAAGATAGGGAGAAGGTGGACTGGGTTAATGCACTCTTGTCATTTGCATTGTAGCCATTAAACCCTGTTTATTTGTTTAAAATAATGAAGTGATTCTTGATCTATATATGTCCTGTTGCAGACAGCTGCAATGGATATGTACCATCTAATATATTATTATAAAATTAAAGAAATGTCTGGCAAGCATTAAGGTTCTAAAAACATTTGCTAAGTCTATGGAAAACTACTTTGAAGTGAGTCACTAATAGCTAAACGCTTTACATATTAGTTTCAATGGTGTGAAATGATGATGGTAATTAATTATATTTCATGCTTAGTAAGATGTTGATTTATACTAGAACATAGGTGTTGATAGAAGTTAAAAACTTCTTTTCTTCCATTTTTTCCTATCTTCTTAGTCCTTTCATTGACCAAATATTCATATCTTGGAAAATTTCGTCTATAAACCATGCCTAGTTTATTTGCCCATTACTAGATCATCTTATCCTAAGGGATCTTCTCATATGGTGAAAATTAGGGCTTTAAGTTGACTCAAGTCTACACACAAATATTTTGAATTCCAACTATGTCAAATTCACGGCTAACAGTCTCTTAATACTTTGTTCAATATAATTTTATTAGCTTATCTCCTACCAGTGTAAATTTTTGGGTGTTGTATTTTGTTTTTCCTAAGTCAATAAATATAGTTTATATTTCTTTATCAATTGAGCGTCAAAGAATTTTGCATTGTTGATTGACATCTTGTTTACATGTCATTAGTTTTTAAAACTCTTCTTAGGAGCTAAGGTTTGCAACTCCCACATGAATGGCTGCAGCTTTTGTGCCTCCTTCGTACTTATAAATGTTTGTATTTATTTTTCTCTATTCATTTGGCATTCTAATAATTTTTAAAGTTTCATACAAATCAATCCACTAGGTCCATAATGTCACCAATATTGTTAGTAACTTACAAAATATCAGTCATATTTTCATGCATAAATTAGTCAGTGTCATAAAGTATCATGTATGCAATGGTATATCTTTAAACTGATTCAAACTTACAATTCTTCTATTTTGCTAATTACTCCTGATTGCCTTTGTTATGTCATAGTTTTTTTCTCATATATTAAATTGAGAGCAATTTTAAGGTTTAGTACCTTCTATATGGATCTAACTTACTCCTAGTGCTATTTGATCCCCTTGAAGGCATGAAAAATTTGAGAGTCAACATCTTAAATCATCCTATCAATAATCTTAACAGAAAGAAAAGGGTTAATTTGGAACTGGATGCATATCATTGAAGATTGTGGTTGTTCCTAAAGAAGCATAAAGAAGGAAATTAAAGAGGCTTAAAATTTTGAAGGAATACATTAAACGTTTCACTTCCATCCCTGTTGTTGTTTTAAGATATGTACCAAAATATAAAATCAGGCGCCTGTTCTTCTTTTCATTTTCCCTTCCATCAGCTTTCCTTTTAAATTCAATCCTTATTGCAAATAATACTGAGATCCTGAATACATAAAGCTCAGCAATACGTAGTAGAAATTAAAAGAGACTACTCCTTGTGGTTAGCCTATGTTATTGTCCCGCACAAACCCTTGTTTCCATGACGAACCAGTTCTCTCCCTCCCTCCTCTCTTTCTCTCCATCTCTCCCGATTCCCTCCCTCTCTCCATCTCTCATCCCCTCCCTCTCTCTAGTTGGATCTCTCTCCTTCTCACTCAAGGCTCGCGGTTGATCAATTTAAACTAATTAGCCTTTGATAAAGAACAACACATGGCTCTGTATACTTTTTCATTTCAAAATCAAAAGCTCTGATCACAAACAGCACAAAAACACCATAAAAGCTCTTACAAAGGACTTTGATCCGGCCTACCTGATGGTCATCCGGTTGATAACAATGTCAAAGAAGAAGGAAGAGGCCGGCTCACTGGAGAGAAAAAGAAGACCGGCAGAGCTCTGGGTTCTCCCGTTGATCCAGCGATGGTGGCCGCGGCTCTGGAATAGCAGGGCTCCGCCTCCGGCTTAGGAACAAAAGAAGGGAAAGGAGAAGGAGGAAGGCAGGAAGAAAGGAGAAAAGAAAACAACGACGAGTCCCACGTGGCACGCGAGGCTCTCATGTCAAAGCCTTCGCGACTCCAATCGCTGGCAGAAATTGGGCGTTACGAAGCCGAGAGGGGGGGGGATGGAGCAGAGATCAAAGAAAGGATATATGGGAGATATCTGGCGATGGGAAGAAAAGTGCGGCGGTGCGAAGAAAGAAGGCCAAGGTTTTCGGATGAAGATGCCCTAACTAAGATTAAGTGAATATAGCGATAGAACATTTTCCGTCACTGGGTTTTATTTTGAAACGTTCATTAGCGACGGAAATTTCCATCGCTAAGGGATTTTAGACGATGTCCGATTAAGTGAACAGCGACAAAACTTTTTCCATCGCTCGGTTTTATATTGAAATGTTCATTAGCGACGGAAATTTTGGTCGCTAAAGTGAATATAGCACCGTTCATTTTTCCGCTTGAAACATTCATTAGCGATGAAACTTTCCGTCGCTAAGGGTTTTCAGAAACATGTCAGATTAAGTAAATATAGCGACGAAAATGTTCCGTCGCTATGTTTTATGTATAAAATAAATATATTTAGCAACAAAAATATCCATCGCTATGTTTTATATATGAAATAAATATATTTAGCGACGAAAAATTTCTGTCACTATGTTTTATATATGAAATAAATATATTTAGTGACAAAAATTTTCTATCGCTATATATATAATAAATAGATTTAGCCACAAAAAAATTTTGTCCCTATGTTTTTTATATAAAATAAATAGATTTAGCGACGTATAATTTCGGTTGCTATATCCGTCGCTAAATTTTTTATTATTTTTACTCGTTGATCCGTTGCAAATCTAAAGCTATTTGCAACAAATATGGATCTGTCGCTAAATTCCATCACTATTTCATTCTTTTCTTGTGCATATCCTTAAAGTAGAATTCTAAAAGTATGCAAGATTTATTACAATGGATTCGAGGTGTGATGGAGGATCTTCTATAGGTTAGAGTGCTTATTAAATAGGTTGGATAAAATGCTTGAGGTTCTTAAATGTATTCTAATACAGGTAAATTATATTTGTTTTTTTTAATGCTAGAAAGAGAAGTGAATGATTGGTAGAAATCTGAAACCGCCAAATGAGGTTGGGAGGCATCATCAGGTCCTAAGAGGAATTCAAACCAATCTTCTACGACAAGTATATTCCTTCTAATTTTACCACCAAAAAGTTCCTAAGTTTAATATGGCGATGGAATAGTATAAGGTGAAATTTGAGGAACCAAACTTTGTTTATTTTTCCATATGCAAACAACACTTAGCTACTTTATTAAACATTATTTTTTATCTAGTTTGTCAAAATCCTTGAAGATAGCATATATATATATATATATATATATATATATATGCTTAAATAAATATCAGTGTCATTCAGGAAAGCAACACAAGCTTACAAATCTTTTTTTTTAATATATAAATGGAACTGTAGTTACTGTATTATGCAAATTGATGGTAAGCTATTTAATAGGGCAAAGCTATAAGGTATCATTCCACTTAAGTAACTATATAATATTTAATTTATTATATTGATTCTTTTTAATTTTTAGCTTTTTTTTGCTTCCGATAACTATAATATAACTACATGTGATAAGAAGATAATGTTATGCAAATTTATTTTTATTATGTACCATAAAAATATAATTATGTAATATGATATAATCATGTGCAAAGAGTTTAAAAGAAGAATTACATATCAAAAAAACTTTATGAGATAGGCTAGATGTTACAATTTCAGCAAATAAGAAATTTTTCCTATGATGGGACCGGTGTTTGTTAAATGTTCCTATTGTATTATACCAGATGCACCATTGCAATCTATGGCATGCATTTCCAAACTCCACGCAACAACAACAACAAAAATAAAATAAAATAAAATAAAAAATAAAGGTTTGCACACGAGTGGTGGGAGTGCTTTTCTAGTACTAACAAACAATTCTCATCGCTAGTTTCAAAAGGACTGCTTTTAATATGATGTAAAAATAATAACCCTCAAGAATTTCAATTATGGATGATGGAGATGGACTTTGTGGGGCTCTTCTACTAACCATCTAATCCATGCCACCAATCTCACCCATCAATTAGTTCTTTTGAAAACAAATTGAAAGCTCAAGCTGATCAATTAGAGATCACATTATAGTGAATATATTGGCCTGTACAATTATATTGCACCATACGATATTAATAGTGCTTCACTAAAGTATAAATTTTCCCTTCGTCTGCCAAATATATAAATAAATTTTAAGAGCATTTTAGTACACTTTGGATGCACGTTACCGTTGAATTAATAAACTCTGCTTAATATTGGTATGTTACCTTAATTTTTTCATTTTATATGCTTATATCAACTACTAACTCGTTTATATAACAGTAAAACAGCAATGCAGCAACAACAGTAAATTTTAATAAAAAATAAATTTAAAATTAAATTTTGCGGATGACCAATTAATCATGATTTTCTATTTATTCATGCTTAAAACTAACGATATAATTTTGACTACTACTTAAAATATTATAATTTAACTATTAAAATTTCACTACTTCTTAAAATATTCCATTAGTTCTTAAAATACTCTCTTTTATTCATTTTCGGTCTAAAGAATGAAAAGTATTAGCAAACAAAAGATGTGATGATAGAAAATTCAATAATAAAATTATCATAAAAGAAATTAAACAACTCTTAAGCGTGAAAATTGCGACAATTGAGGCATATGTATTGGGTTTTGCTCTTTCTAAAATTTTAAAAGTTTTCTTAATGATAAAAAAATTAATTTTTTTTAAATTTTGAAAACTAATTTTTTTAAAAATATTTAAGTACTATAATATATAATAAAAATAATATAATGCAATCAAATTTATATAATATTGAAATTTATTATTTAATTTAATATGATATTTTTATTTTTATTTATATAATATTTTAGTAACATGTTTATAAAATCGTTACTTAAGTAAAAGGAACTAGTAAGAATAATTCTTGGCTTTCTGGAAGAGAATTAAAATATAACCACCTTTCAAATGGAAAATTTCTTTTTAGCTTTGTCACTGGTTAAAAGTATGTCGATAATCTTAAACAAGGTGGAGATTAAATCAAGTGGATAATTAGTCGAGTAAATCCAGCCATGGTATCATCTTAAACGTTTGATTAAATCCAACCGATCGTTTGGCACTCTTGACAAATTAAAGCTTTTATTAAAAATCAAAAAGGAAAATGAAAAGAAACTTGAGGCACGGGAACGTCGACGTTTGATATGGAAAGGACAAGACCCATGCATAATGACGCCAAAAGATTCGCCTTAGCTGAGGCCGCACCTGGTAAACTTCCCCATACCGTCCCGTGCTTCCACACTTGTCCTGCTCCCATTCCCATCCATCATCTATACATAATCTCTGCCTCTTTTCTTGTCTTCTTTAATTGCTTTTTTCTCCCTCACTCTTCCTCTTGCCTACCTCTCCTTGCCTTGCTTGCCGCGTGGAGACTGCAAGGAGGGAGGGAGAGGGAGAGAGTGGGAAGTTGCTTCGTGGGATCTCCATTGCCCACCACCTCCCCCTTCGCCTCCTCGTTTCTCATGCGTGCAAGACATCGCCAAATCCCAGGAAATATTGAAGTATTGACAACTCCATTTATTTGACAGCATTCCCATCCTCAGCTAGTAATTCCTTACAATGAACTCGATCTCCAGTTGCTAAATAGAGAGATATAATCATAAAGCCTTGCTTTATTTTTCTCAGCATAATCTCGTTATTGAAAACAAATATTGCACAGCACCTTATCGAATCCGATGGCAAGCTGTCATGGGTCTGTTGAAGGCTCTGGAATCGTTTGCATTAAAGAAGGAGATATGCCAGTCGATCTGGCTCTAGAGATCAGCTAGGCCCATAAATAATAATGGAGTACGATGGCAGGGAGGAATCGGTCTGCATATCTGGCTCTAGAGATCAGCTTCCTCGCTGCTGCCTCCTACGGTTCTCCCAGTAAGTTTTTCCTCTTTTTTTCTTCTTTTCTCTGCTACTTGTGCTGCTATGTTCTTATATCAGTAAGTTTACAGCTTTGATTCCGATAAACAATACAACTAACATGCAGATTATTTGAGGAGATATGGTGTCAAATGATTCTAGTTTTCCTCTACTTACGTTGTAGAAGTCTGTTCAAATTTCTATCAATACTTCTTGTGAAAATTCTTTGGAGTACCTGGCAATTTAGAACAGTTCCATCATAAGCAATGTTCCTTTTCTCCAGTCTCCTCCTCCAGCCCGCATAAAGGGCACGTAGGTTGGATCAACATGCCCCTACCCGAGAGTAGAGAGCAAGTGGGAAGGCAGTCCCAAGCCAGCTTTCAAATGAACAGCCGCACTCTATGGTGAATGGGAAGCTTCCAAATCCAAGAGATATGCATCCATTGTCTAGACTGTGGCCTGTACTCCTGTATAAGATCCCTAACCGGAGCGCGAGACATGAAGGATATGTTCCATAGTCTGATATCCGATGCACAGTCCGCAACTAGAGGGATGGAAAGAATACGCCGGGATAGCTCCTCCCCGAAGAGAGCAGCAAGGTATGCCAGGCTGTCGGTCCTGAGCAATTAAGTCAGCAACTCTCATGCCACTAGTAATGTCAGTGCTCACAAAGGTAGGCCAACGGAACAATGGTAGATCAGTCAACCACGTATCCCTAAGCACATCAACATAAGCTCCATCTCCAATCATCCACGAGACATGAGATAACATAGTTGGAGCATGATGACACACCTCTTTCCAGAAAAAAGAATAGGCACGAGTAGACTGGGAAGACGTATAAGAAGTCCAATCACCATACTTCGCACGCATAAACGAGCTCCATAAGCAATCTGGATCAAGAAGAAATCTCGTAGCGTGCCTAGTAGTCAGAGCTTCCCTTCTCACAGTGAGGGACTGGATCCCAAGTCCTCCCTCCGAAACCAGCATACAAATAATATCCCAAGCCATCAAGTGAATACTATGACCATCCAGCATACAAATAATATCCCAAGCCATCAAGTGAATACCATGACCATCCTGTATAGATCCCCAAAGGAAATCTCTGAACCATCTCTCCATCCGTCTCAAGCAAGTCACCGGAATGGCAGGTGTTACCGAGCCTTCCCAAGATGCTACTTGGTTGTAACTGAGGCTTCAAATAATAACTTACTGTTGCCGAGCCTTCAAATAATAAATTACTCGGTGTTGCCGAGCCTTCAAATAATAAATTACTCGGTGTTGCCGAGCCTTCAACATTATATTTTACTTGGCACTGCCAAGGTACGGAGATCGCTCGGCCCAGCCAAGGATTATAAAGATTATATTTTACTTGGCGCTGCCAAGGTACGGAGATCGCTCGGCTCGGCCGAAGATTTATATGACCTGCTTCTCATTGTAGCTTTCAAGGAGAGTTATAAGAATTTTGCATGCCTTCAAAAGCTAAATTTAATTCAATGAACAAGAATTAGTTTAGTAAGGGCATACTTTTTTCAGGAAATTTATTACTCGGTTGTTGCTGAGTCTTCATGAATATATTACTCAGTTGTTGCCGAGCCTTCAAGAAATTTATTGTTCGGCTGGGCTTTTAGAAATATATTTATTGTTTGGTTCAAGAGATATATTACTCGGTTGTTGCCGAGTCTTCAAGAAATTTATTGCTCGGTTATTGCCGAGCCTTCCAAATATGCAACTCGGTTGTAGCCGAGGCTTCAAATAATAAATTACTCGGTGTTGCCGAGCCTTCAACATTATATTTTACTTGGCGCTACCACGGTACGGAGATCGCTCGGCCCAGCCGAGGATTATAAAGATTATATTTTACTTGGCGCGGCCAAGGTATGGAGACTGTTTGGAGATCATTCGGTTTGGCTGGGGCTTGTAAGCTGCCCGAATCCAACCGAGGTTTCTTTGTCCTTTGGTCCGACCAGAGCTTGTAAGCTGCCCAAATCCAGATGAAATTTTGGAGGTCACTTGGTCCGGCCGGGGCTAGTAAGCTGCCCGAATCTGGACGAGGTTTTGGAGATCACTTGGTCCGACCGGGGCTTGTAAGCTGCCCGAATCCGAACAAAGTTTTGGAGACCACTTGGTTCGACCGGGGCTTGTAAGCTGCCCAAATCCGAACGAAGTTTTGGAGACCACTTGGTCCGGCCGGGGCTTGTAAGCTGCCCGAATCCGAACGAAGTTTCTTGATATTTTACTTGGCCCTGCCAAGGTACAGAGATTTATTTCGAGGCTCGACCCTACCGAGGTTCAGAGATTTGATTGAGAGATAGTTCGGTTGTGCCGAGAATGGATGTGTAAGCGACATCTGTTTTCTATACGACATTTAGAAAAAATGACTGTAGCGGTCATGCCATGGAGAATAGAAACAAGATGCCAAAGCTGTAAATGGGGTAAGTCTATAGAGAGTGCACTCTATTGGTGATATATGAAGAGGTTATCTGAACTTCACATCCGGAGGATTGATTTCCCATTCAAATCCTGGAGTTTGTAGGTGCCAGGTCCGATGACTTCCGCCACTTGATAGGGGCCTACCCAGTTCGGAGACAGCTTTCCTTGCTCTAGCGGTTTGGAGACGGATGCTTTCGGAGGACACGATCGCCAGGCGAGAAAGATCTCCCTTTGACTCTAGAGGCGTGATAGCATCCACGGATAGGGGGTCCTATCTCCACGGGGATGACAGCTTCTACACCGAAGGCCATCCAGAATGGGTCTCGTTCGTGGGAACTCTCTGGGTGGTGCGGTAGACCCACTGGCCAAAGCTGAAGCTGGACGTTCCTTGTCTTGCTTCATGACGCCATCTTTCTTCATGCAAAAGGTGCCAAGGGAGCCAACGTGGCAACCATAAATGCCTTAATGATGGAAGGAGATAAGGCATTAAATGCCTTAAAGCAAGGAGAGGCACATGGCCTTTATGAGGCCATAAATGCCTTGGTGCATAACGCGGCTACGGAAGCCGAGCTATAGTGCCGAGGCATAGAGAAGGTGGAGACAGCATCGAGTCATGGCAAGAGGACACCAGAGAAAGGGATCGGGCCCACCGAGATCTAGGAAGATCCATGCTGCAGACCACTTGCAGGGCTGGCCCAGCTCCCTTAGGATGACGAGGGGGGTCCGCGGCTCCCTTAGGAAGATGCAAAGACTAGGAGCTTCATGGCATCCCTGAATCAAATGGGTCAGTGCTTGGACCTGCTGGACCAGTGTGACAAACTGGTCCTTGGTCACTGGGGCCGCTGGTGGCGATGGAGTCTCAACTGGTGGCGGCGGCGGCACACTGCTCACCGGATCAGGTCTTTGGGAGATGACCTGGTCCCGGGCTTCGGAAGTAGCATTTCTTCGATTGGCCATTGGAGGGGTTCTCTTCAAGATCGAGACCCTTATCTCCTGGATCACAAGTTTATGGGACTTAAGGGCCCTTCCTCTAGCGCCAATCTGTTGCTGCTAAAATCCGTCCTCCGACTCGAACGCGACGGGACTTCGAGACGGGCTTCCTCCTAAGCGGACCTGCAAGATAGTCCTCACGCGAGAGGCGTTAGGGGTGGCCCTCCGCGGAAAACCCTCCGACGCTCAAGTCAATGGAGATTGACAGTTAAAAAAATGAGGAGAAGGCTCTCGCCGAAGAGTTCCTCCAGAGGCTCCGAGCGGAGCACTAATGGTGGAAGTGAAGGCAGAGAGAGAAAGAGAGCCAGTGAGCAAGTGTGTGCATGGAAGATGGCGTACCTGAGGGGGTCTGAAGCTGTGGTATTTATAGAGGATCACCTGGTTGTTTGGGAGCGTCGTGGGTCCGAAAGCTGTTGAGATTCGAATCCAGTTTGTTATGAGATCGGTAGGATTCGTATCTGGTTAGTTAGAGGATCAAATGTAGGATTGGCAATAGGAAGGGTCGGGGATGGGGATGACCCCTTCATTCCCCATACCCGTTTATTAACCTCATCCCCGTCCCCATCCCCGTTCCCGACGGGTATGAAATTTCAATCCCCATCCCCGTACCCGCTGGGGAATGGGGATCCCCATCCCCGCCCCATACCCGTCCAAATAAAAATTTAAAAAGTCATATTTTACGTGACAGCCTATACAAGGGCATGATAAAATTAAAAACAAAAAAACATGCTTTAACAAGAAGTTGATAGGATTAGATTATATAAGCAAAGTCCAATTGTATAGACACTTTTCATCAACTAAAAATACTAAGTTCAAGGCTCAAGCATTTAGTTATTACAAATGCATTATTACACATGCATACTTGTAGAAAAGCCTTCTTGTAACTCTATTTAAATACTCCCATGCGATGCCATGATTTCAAGAAAGTAGAATCATACATATACATAGGTAGCACAACATGAAAAACATTAATAACACAAACCTAACCTAAGAATTGTAACCCAATGAAATAATAAGCTAAACTGCTATGAAAGAGCAACTCTTATGGCTCTACATTCCTCAGCTAAATTGAGTCTACTTCAATTATATTATGACTTCCTTTATCTTAAGGTAGCTATTCATTTTTTTGTTTGGGTTAAAAAGAAAAGTTTAGGGTTGGGCTGTCCTAGCCTCGGTAAACTTTTATTCACTAAAATTATGTATAGTCTAGGAGAGCATTTGACCTCCAATAAACTTCAAATTGGCACGATAGAAATTCTAAATGATTCAATATTACAAAACCAACTGGATGAGTATCCCCATGAAACTAACTCCAAAACATAAACACTAAAGGCAACAATTTGCTCCATAGAAATTTAAAAAAAATAAGAATGACGTAGCAGAATCATCCACTTGAAGGCATAACCATCGAGTTCCATCTTTTACTTTATCAATTCTTGATCTTGAGTTTGAGAACCCTGACTTTCTGCAAAAAAAAAAAATAATAACATTTAAGAATATTTAAAATATTGTGTCCTGATTCTAGTTAAATTTAGAAAAAGACCTATCTCATCAGTGTCAATATCCTCATCCAATACGCAATCTGCTATTTCTCTCATAACTCCAATCATACCACCTGTACGAGAAGAAAAACTAATCTCAATATGTACATATAAAAAAAATGATGAATAAGTCGTTATACATACTCCTTTTTTAAGCAGCCCACAACCAATTTTGAGTGCACATAATAGCTTCCACAGTGTCTGGATGTAGTCTATGAGGACTTATGATTCTTCCACTGGTACTAAATGCAGACTCAGAAGCTACTGTAGACACAGGAATAGCAAATATATCTCGAGCAATGACTTACAATATAGGAAATTTCATTCCATACACCTTCCACCAATTTAAGACATCAAAATCTGGATTAAATGGCACTTCATCCTCTTCTAAGTAGAAGTCCAACTCTGATTTAGAAGATCCGATCTTTTGTTTTTTCTTTTGCCTCAAATACAACTCAAAAGTAACTGTGTTACTGCTATCAGAAGTCAATGAATCTATATGGAATGCACCAGTATCTTTTAAGCTTGATTTTTGTGATTGATACTTATTTACCAAATCAAGACAAGAACGTCGAATCTTACTCACATGGACAGAACTCTCCAAACCAAAAAGATGATCAAAATAAAATTCGACCAAAGATATCTTGTATCTAGGATCTAAAACAATCGCAACTCCCATGACAACATGAATCACATTCCAATATTTATCAAATTTTTCCAACATATTTTCTGCCATACACTGTATGACTTTACTTCGAGAGGACTTCCACTCTATCAATGCAAGTTTGATTTCACAAATTTTTGAAAAATATAAGTTTGCAGTAGGATACTTTGTCCCAGAAAATATTGATGTGATTTCATTAAACAATTGTAACTTCTCACAAACATCTCTTGCAAATCTCCATTCCTCTTCACTAGGGCAATCAAAATAATGCGGTTCTTTGATTCTTTTCAATCGACAAAACACTTTTTTATAAAAAATTATTGTTTGTAGCATTAAAAAGGTCGAATTCCACCTAGTTGGACAATCAAGGCTCAAGCATTTAGTGGTACTAACCTTCATTTGCTTCGCTATTTCTTCAAATCTCTCCTTCCTTTTTGGTGTAGCATCCAATGGCAAACACTATCCCGAATTTTTTCAATCCCAACTTTAATTACATCCAAACCTTCTTTAACAATCAAATTCAAATATGAGCACACAACGCATATGCAAAAAATTACCATGACTTAACGGATCATCTTCATCCAATTTAGATCTTATTAACTCGATCATGGCATCATTTGTAGTACAATTATCCAAAGTAATAGTAGACACTTTGCGGTCCAAATTCATCTTAAAAGGCAATCCATTATCACTTCAGACAAAACTGAACTTGTGTGTAGACAAGGCACATAAACAAACCTAGATAAATTAAATTTTAGTTATTAAAATATAATCACTAACCTTATGACTATAAAATAAATATAATAAAATAATATCATTTAAAACATACCTTAAAACTCGACTTTGAAGAACCCAAGAATCATCAATAAAGTGAGCTGTTATGACCATAAATCCTCTCTTCTGATTGCTAGACGTCCACATGTCTGAAGTGATAGCCACTTGCTGTTGGAGATCAATCTTTCTACCTTCTCTTTCTCAATATCATAGATTTTTAGAATATCGCTCTTCATGGTATTTCTAGAAGGCATTATGAACACTGGTTGTAAAGCCAATGCAAACATTCTAAAACCGATATATTCCACAATAGAGAGAGGGTACCCATGAAGAATAATAGCCTTAGCAAGTTCTTGTCTCCCACACTCCTGATCAAACGAGTATTTAGATATTGTCCCTTTGTTGCCAGATTGAAAATTAGGAACAATGTGTTGTTGTGAAGGATCTTTTCTTCATCGAAATATACAAGAGTTTGAACCAGCAACTAATAATTTACCACAGTAATTGCATTTTGCCTTCTGCACTCCATTGACTTCATTCTGTAAAATGATTCCATACCTCACTTCTAGTTCTAGTTTTCTTTCATGACACAATATTTGTTCCTTATGAAGTTGGGGTCTCATTTGTTTGATTCACCATTTTTTTAGTCTCAATATGAGTCTCTTCAATTGTATCCATTTGTCTCTTCAATTCAAATCAGCTGTTTGATAGATGCAATGGTATACTTTTCTAGTTGGTGGCTTTTTGGCCTCACTAATCATGCATTTAGTTGGTCAAAAAAATCCTAAAAAGTGAAGAAATTCAAACTACATGCATGCAATTAATCTTCTTGCTGCATCAAAGGAAAAAAAAAAAGTGAATGGCAAAAATAAAATAAAATGCATACATAGCATTAGTCTCCAGGTCATCTTAGCCGAAAGATATCCCGTGCTAATACAGGTTAGAAGGTTAAACGTCAAATGCAAGGCACCTATATTAGCACAATAAGTACAATATAAAAAGCCTCTTTTGTTTAACAAACCAGATTTTGTTATTTAAGTATTCATGTTATACCAATATCAGGGTGCTTACTAGAAAAGGCATGTTGAAATTCTATTATCATTAGATACATTTTCTCCCAACAATTCAATCAGGTTTTAATTCCAATACTGTATACCCATCTATCTCTACCTGATTAGACCAGATCAGATCAAATCTCACCTATCAACCTTTGTTTAAGAACATATTCTTTCCTGTAGAACTTTTCATGGGTCATTCTCCTTTGCACAAAACAAATATAAATAAAATATATTATTAATTTTAAAAGTTAATTATAATGTAGAATCCCAACCAGATCTTCCTGCATGCCCATAACAACGCACTCACTGGTTAACCATCTCTTATCCTCACATGCTTAAACATGTAACGCTTTGTCATTTCACATTTGAACAATTTTGATCAATTGCAAAAATTCTTTGGAACTTTTGTACCGGTAGTGGCATATCTCAATGTAGCAATTAAACACTCAAAGTTTTACAGAATAAAGAACACACAACGTTTGTGATTCACTCATTCTCAAGTTGAAATTAAATAGTTCATGATGCATCTTAGAAAATAGATTTTCAGTTAGCTTTTACGCTATTAGTTATGGGGTACTGCAGATGGTAGAGTAAATGATAGATGGTAGAGTAAATGATTGTAACCACAATCCAAGCATCTGTGCTATACAGTAGCAACTAGCATTATAGTACTAATGTCTAGGCATGTGGAAATGCACAAGATGCACTGCAACACGGAAAAGGGAGTAAAAAAAATAGGAGAAAAGTTTAAGTAATCGCACCCTCGAAAACTTGTTAAAGAAAAAGGGAACAAACTAAAAAGAATTAAAACAAACGGAACCACGCTCCTCACCTTGGTGACCTACTCCCAAAATCTGCAACCATCGACAGAGAGGTCATACGGATTCCTGGTATTAGGAAAGGAATCATCTTGAACTCTTATCTCGCCAAATTTCAATGACACCAACAACCAGGAGAGCAAGAACGGAGGAAAAGCAGCAACAAGCCAGCAAGAAGAAGAGATATTTTCCTTCTAAATCAATAGGGAAGAGCACAGAAGAGAAGAGGGGCCTTTCTTTACAACGGACGGAGAAGAAGACCGAAGGCAACTCCTTTACGTACTCTTCTTTCTCCGTGGTTCTCCTTTTGTACTCTTCTTTCTTCGTTGTTCTTTGATGGCACGGCGTCGGCAATCACTTTTAGGGAACCAAGATTTTTATGACCTCTAAATCAACGGGGAAGAGAAAAGGCAGGAGCAAATATTAAATGGAAAGGCGATACCTTTCCTTTATTTCCTTCACCGTTACGAGTAAGGATGAGTCTTTTCCTATTCTTCTTCGCGGCCGTCTCCCTTCCCCCTGTTTCTCGCCTTCGCCTTATTTCTCGCTCGGGGCGGGGACGGGGAGGATATCCCCGTCCCAATACCAAAAAAAAAAAAAAAAAAAAAAGGAACGGGGATCCCCGCCCCATTCCCTGGTCAACTATCTTTGACCCCATACCCGTCGGGGCGGGGCGGGTATGGATAATCCCCAATGGATTTGGTGGGAGCATAGGCTCGAATCTTATAAGATTTCTTGTGCCAGACTCCGCAAAGGTATGGGGATCGCTCGGACTACGCCGAGTGATAAGAAGGGACCGGATGGAAAAGCTGGGCAGGGAATGGCTCGGTCAGAGCCAATGAATAATAGCTCGGCCGGGGCCAAGAGATGATAGACGATAGCTCAACTCGAGGGGCCAAAAGATGATAGACGATAGCTTGGCTCGAGGGGCCGAGAAACAAGAGAGGATAGCTCGGCTTGAGAGGCCAAGAAAGGCGATAGCTCGGATGGGACGGAGGGGCGATAGCTCGGATGGGGGTGTGAAACGCGATCCGCGCCTTAAGAATCCCTGGCTCGGTGAGGGGCTAAGGCGCTCCGACCTGTTGACTTATCCCCGACGGGCGTCGCACAGCGAGTAGAAATCAGGGCTAGCCCTAGCCACGTACACGATTGTTGACGCATAGTGATTTTACCCCTCAACATTTATGAACCTAGAAAGACTCGAAAATGATGGTGAGTTTTTTTTTCTTTTTTTCTTTTTTAAGTAAGATTCTAGAAAGATGGTGAGATTTTTTTTAAAGAAAGATTCTAGAATTACTTTTGTTCTTTTGCGTTAGCTTATTTAAATTAAGACTAAATTCAAAAATTATTAAAAATTATATAATTAAAATTTTTGATTGAATCTATATCCATGATGTTTGATATTGAGTTTTCTTTTTAATATATCTCGAATCAAAGTTCAATTGAGGAAGTTAGGATCAATTATAAACATGTATCACTCTTGATGAATTTTTTATAAATTATGAAAATGTATTGATGGTGATAAAGATGATTTTTAAAATTTTATCTAAATTTTTATAATTTAAAATTATGTTAAGTGAGTTAAAAGTTAGTATTAAGTCAAAAATCTATTTTAAATATTCATGGATATTTTTTTTTGTTTTCTTAAAGAAATTAGAGTCTTAAAAAAAATTAGGAAGTCTATTGATCTTCAAAAATTAGTATTTTATGAAGAGTAAAAGATTTATTTACTTTAGAAATTTTCTATATAAATAGGGCTAAATGGGGATCTTTTAAATATCAAATAAAAGGTAAAAGTTGAAGAATCAAGAAGGATGATAGAATCTGTGAGCCTCAAAAATTAGAGATTAGTGCTAGCAATTTTATCTGAGAAAGTAAGTAAATCCAATCATGGTTAAAGTAATTTTTTAAATTATTAAAGATTTAAGTCTTAAAATTTATGAATGTTCTATTTAATTACTTAAAAATCCTAGTTTAATTGATTAAATATTTTACATTAAAAAATGTGTGTTTAAATTTTAGTATATTTACTTGCTTTATAAAATTTATTTGAAAAAGTTATTATGCTTAATAGTAAATTTCAGCATCTTTTCTATATGCTAGGATTACAGATTTTGCAAAATTCCTGTAAATGATATCATCAAAACTTGGATCAAGTATGTGTGTTATGATATGTTATTCATATATAGGTTAACTTTCTATTGAATTATTAGTTTGTGTGATAATTTACTTTTAAATTCATGACAGATGAAACTTAAGTTATGAGAAATTGTATAACAACTAAACAAATTACAAGTTATATGATATGAAACGAATCATGACAAGTTATAACATATATATCATAAGCTATTGACTCTCAATCAACTACAATTCATAATTTATTGTTCCTACTTTTTAAGACTTGTATAAAGCCTTTTAACACCATAATCTACCTTCATAAGGGATATATAAAACAACCTATTTTGACCAACTTCCGTAGAGTTAAATATAGCGACCTACTCTGGCCTTACCATAGGATTCATATGTGACCATAGTTATGACTTCATAATTTTGAAATAAAAGCTTTAAGTTTTAAATTTAATATTGTTACTATAAATGTCATGTATTATTTTATATTAAAATTATTTATGAAAATAATAATTAAACATTATATTATGCATATATTTTAAATTAAATTAAGTTTCTTACTTAATCCCTCGTAAGCATGTTTAGGGGTGACTTATCGAGCTTTACTTATAGAAGTGTTTGTTATTTTTTAGAGACCGAGAAAGAAATGGGATTTTGAGTAGAAGCTATTTTCAAGATTTAATTATTTTTTTATGATTAGTTAATTAGATTTAAGAATGTTTAGAATATCTAATACTAAGATCCTATGTTAGATTTTGTTATTGGCCTTGTTATGAAATTTGACTGGTTTCATTAAGGACATTGAATCTTCTATTGTTAGTTATATTCATTTTACAATATTATTTGAGTTTGATGTTTGCATGCTAGGCTTTAATTCCTAAGTATATGGCAAATTGTCATATCCTAGATCCACCTTGAATTTGAGGCATGATACTCTCCTTTTATAAGTGTCACATAAGTGTCATAATCAGTTAGTCATAGATCTTTCTTTTAGAGGTTGGCACTTTCTTTCTTTTCAACTATGCCTAAAGCTTAGTGATACTATTTGGCGATTGGTTACTCCAACAACCTTAGTAAATGGCAATAAAGATCAATTTTGAGAATAAGCATCTGACAAATAAAAGATTCATAGACTTTTGGCTATTTGCATAAAGCATACATCTAGCATGCATAACCGAACCTTTCTTCATTAGATTTTCATTTGTATGCAGCTTATTTCGAAGGGTCAACCAAAGAAATCCTTCAACATTTTTGTGAAACAAATACTTTTCACACTAAGCTGAAAAAAAAATGGTATCTAACTTCTCTATAGTTAATAAAGTCATAAAAGGAATCTGCATTATATCTACCATATTTGTAAGGCTTTCAAACTAGAACATCCATGGTTGATAGAGGATGAGTGTCAAGAAGAAGACTATAGTTATGTTGAAGATGATTATGTTCGGAGGAATAGAGGGAGCCAAATAAACGAATTTCCCATCGATGGTCTTCGTGCCTCCAAAACAAGGCCATTGACTTTTGCTTTTTTTCTACCCACTCATACAAATCATCAATAAGTGTGCCAAAGGAACGAAGTAATCTAATAGTCCCTCTAAAATCTAATCAATTTCTCATTTCATACCATTTGAAAAAGCATTCAAATTTATGTAGATATCCTTCTAAAGTGGGAAAGCTCTTTCGAGTCTCATCTTCCCTCGTAGGATAAAATGATATCTCACATAATAAGCTTTGGACGTTATATGACCGATGATTCCTGTCTCCCTCCTCTATTCAACAACTTCCATGCCCACTTAGCGCGTAAGGTAAGATTCATATTCTTTAAATTTCTTCCGCCAAGTCTTCCAGCTTTCCTATCCTTACACACAACTTTCCAGGCATACTGAATGGTGCTTAATTCTGAAAGAGTGTTCTATTGGTGATAATATTTTTGTTGAAGTTAAATTCATGAGAATTAGTAACCCAAGATAATGGGCAGATGTCATTGGCAACCAGCAAACAAGCTTATTGTTTATGCTGCGCAGGATTTGCAGCAAGCTTACATATGAACAATGCTATGAAAACTCAGAACAATCACTTAGCTAAGTTACTTGGGAATCTGACTAATGCAGCTAAGGTACTATTTAATTGAGTCATTGACAATGAGACCTTTAAAATTAAAACTTTTAGAAGAAATGGTTTGCTATTGGATAACTATATTTTTAAAGTATTATGAAACTTTACATTTATTGAATAATTAAACAAAAAATATTTTTAATATAAAAATACTAGAAGATATTGCATAATACTTTTAACTATCTAAGCTATTAAAAATTATTATTATAAATTATTCTAATAATATTATAATATAAAAATATTGTATGCTAATAATGTTAAAATATAATATAATATTATATATTATAATATAATATCGCAATATTGTAATATATTAGTATACTAATATTATAACAAATATTATATTTGCATACTATATTATATTATTTTATAATATTATTATATTATCTTATTTATACTATAATATAATAATAATAATATTTTTAGTATACTTAACTCAAATCAACTCAATTCAACTAAGCCTTTTCTTAACTACATGGGAATAATATTTTTAGTATAATTATAATAATTTTATTTTATTTATATTATATTTTAATAATAATATATTATAATATTAAATATTGTTGCTCTTTAGTTCAAATATGAGTTTCAAGTTTAACAAGACAACTTCTCAATATCTCTTAAAATAGCTTGTTGCCTCCCAAATATTATTTTTGGTCGCTCACCAACTTTAAATGCTACAAGCTTACTTGTTAATCCAATTAATTTATTAATAAGTAGATTCACGTAGCCCTAAAAACTTAAGCGTAAGTTAAATGGTAATAGATAAACTTGAGTTTAATTCTTTAAATTTTTCTATCTAATATAAAATTATTCATACATGGGGATATTAAACCTAGGAGTTATGTGTGGCTGCCATATACTGAATCCAGGTAAGGATTGAGATGTGACACTTAGGTATCATAGTTTTTGCTTTTTTTTCCACTAGACAATGCTAATTATGACATCTTTGAAATATAAGAGGAAGTTGAAGATGGGATTGAGAAGCAAGAGGGCATGGGCGTTACCATGAATTAATGGAGGGATCGATGCAACTAGCAATGTCATTTACGGAACAAAAAAATATCAAGCAGAAGAGGAAGGGCTCCAAGATTTGTTGCATGATCAAGTGATCCTCCAACGTGGAGGATTCTTCATATTGGCTCAGAGAGATACCTTAAAGCCTTATTAAGGTTTCTCAAAGAATCTAGATTAATCATACCTGCTCCTTTTATAGGCTGATATCAGGTATTGACGCAGGATTCTATTAATTATAGCTAAAGTTCTTTTCTATCTTGGACCTCGTAGAGTATGTTCCATATCAAGCTAAGTAGGCACCGAACTATTTGGCACGCTGACTCACAACTTACTAGTGGTTTGTAAAAATTCATATCATCGATACTCTTGTACATCTAGCACACCATTGACTAGAGTTTAACTACGTATGCCAGTAATTAAAGATGTTATTTTTCAAATTACTGGCTTTTTGGAGAAGGTATTTTGTCAATTTTAGCAAATTTGAGTAACTTGCAAAACTGAAAAAATTGGTTTCATGAAAGACACGGGATTCCGTATTTTTCTCGAAGCTGGCCCTCGAAGTCTCAGTAAAACGAGGATTCAAATGGATCCTTATACCAGTTAAAAATATAAAAAATATAAAAAAGATAATTTAAATTCTTACCTAATATCAGTTTCTCTCCCCAAATAACAAATCTAGTAAAACATATTTTAGCCAAAAAAATATAACAATATAATTTTCAGGAAAAAAATCATAAAACTTGCAATCAAATAGCACCTCATGGATGACCCAAAAATAAGCAGAAGCTTGTTAATTCAGGTAATTTTACAACTTATAAGGAATGACCATGTCAACTTACTGAACCCACGCGCCCTTTCAATTGGGCGCTTTTCGGTTATCAACCAAGTGCATAAAAATTCCACAGCAACCTTTTGTTCCCTCATCGGTTTCGTGTGCTTCGAGGGGCAAAAATAAACCAACCGGAAAGGACCTTTCTTCTTTCTAATACGCCCTCCCCCAACCCACGAGACAACAAACGACGGCTAGGACAAGATTTATCCCGGAATCAACGGTTGTGATTGAAATAGAACGGTCCAGGACGCACCTGGGTTCCTGGAGGAATCGTTGCTGAGGGTGCCGGAAAAGAACTCCTCCTTGTTCATGCACTTCGTCGATCCCTCCAAACACGATTCGACACTTTTGCACCACCCTCCTTCCTGCATCAAAAACGAATTCCATCAGATCAGACGGTTCGGATCGACGGACCTCGTAGAGACTTCTGAGCCGTCCGATTTCGATCCGACGGCTGTGATCGGATGGCTCACCTAGCCAGTTGCGGTTGCCGGCGCCGGATTCCTCGTGGAGATGGTATGCAGGGGAGCTCCCATCCAGGCAAACTGCAAAGTTAAATATTATTTTTTAAATAAATGAATAATATATATATGTATAATAATATTAAAATTATATGAATAATAATAAGAGGTAGGTGAGCCAAATCGTGTGACCAAAGTCGGAGAACGAGATTATAAACAAATAATAAAATAGTTGTTTTATATTTGGCCTGCTCCCGACTCCCGAGGCATGTGCATTTGGGAGGATGGTCGCGCCGGCTAGAAGTCTCCCCTCCTTTGATATCAGGGATTGGATGCTCCTCCATTGACCAAGTCCCACCATCAAAATGGCAGAGAAACTGGCTCTTCCCATTTTGAGAAGAACTTGCACACAAGAGTCCAGAACTGGAAGATGAGTGCACAGAGAAGACGGTGATGGAGGAGGTCAAAGATTTAGCAAAAATAAAGAGATGAGGTGGTGATGATTTGAGAGGGAAAAATTCGGACTCTATAAGCTGGTTGTGGTAAGTATGGCAATTCAATTGTATTAATTTTTTGGCATTAATTTTTTTGGAATTATTGCTCAAGATGTTGGTTTTTCTCAATTAAGTGTATCGGTTTGATACGATTAAGGTGGATTAAAGTGGTCCTATATTCTGGTATAGAGGGATTACATTAATTCAAATTTTGAATTTGAATTCACAATTAAGATAAGAATCCTTCAACCATATCAATTTAAAGCGGCGCCCTCTGTGATGGACAGATAAGGCATAAAGAATTATAAAAACGGGAAGGTCCCTGTGCTTGGTCTTACGAGAAAGTTTACACCATCGCTGAGAGAGACTGTAAAGTGTGGAAGATCCTTACCCTCATCTTGACGAAGGAGCAATAGCTAGAGGTATTTATCGATCTTGACTTATTTTATTTTCATGATAAATATATTGGTCCCATGTTTCCGCATATTTGATAGGATCAATATATTTAAATTAAGTCTATCATTTGGTATCAGAGCGTATAAAAATACCTTTGCCTTAATTATTACGATTGTTTCTATTAATATACGGACATGATAAAATCCTTGTGAAACAATCTTTATATCATTTATTTGATAAAGAGGGGCAAGACGTTTTTAATCTCTATGTCTCTCGTTTAGGGATAGTCCAAAGGGGAGGCTAGTGGTAGTACCTGGATTATTTCACCTAACGGGCGTATGGTAGGGATATTAGGGACGTACCAATAAAGGAGGCTGCTGTAGTACCTTGGTGCGTTTGACCCAACTACCTGTGTACCGGAAAAGTTAATAGGTCATCAAGGTATTAGATCTGATAAACTCTTATATTCGGTTGATTTAATTTGGTTTTATTTAAGAGATGCATCAGTAAGATCCATGCTATAAGCATGCAATTATCTATTCATGTCCATCAGATTTAGTTCTGCTATTCTTTTATTCTTAAGTATTTTAAATAAAAGAAAACTAATGAAAATTTGAAGAAAGGATAGTGGCATAGTGTTAAGGGCTTAGATTTTTTTAATCCAAAACCTTAGTTTGAATCATCATGGTTTATTTCTTCCTTTTGGTTTACCATGGCTCTCATTATAGAAAGAGGGATTTGTTTTGGCTTACAAATGAAGCACAAATCCCTTTATTAGCGGAAGATGCCTAAGATACGGAAAGATACTTTCTTGAGCGGTGAAGCACAGATCTTTGCCTATAATGCATTTTTTTGAGAGACGTGCTATTGAGGTCTATGTTGTGGGCACAAGAAATAAAAGAAAGTTGTTATTAACAATAAAGAAACAATGGTGCCGTGATGGTTAAGGCTTGGATTTTTGATCCGATCTCACATTCGAATCTTTCTTTAAGAAATATGTTTTTTTGGTCTTACGGTTTCTTGTGCTTGCAATGAGCGGAAGCATATACGAATTATAAATAAATAAAAGATAAATTCAAATGTCTCACATCAAATCACCATGAGCGGGATGAGGATGGATGAAAGACGCCTGAAGACGCGCTGGCCATACATAATAATAAAAAAATGGCATTTAAAATTAAAAAAAAAAGCGCTGGGCAGCGCCTGGGTGGGCTAGGTGCCTGGGCCCAGTTGGGGCTGGCCCAGCGCCTGGCGGCTCAGTTAACTGGGCCAGCAGCCAGGCTGGACTGTGCGCCCAGTTTGAGCCAGCTGTGAGGCTGGGTCATGCGCCCAGTCTGAACTAGAAGGCTGAATTGCAGCAGTCTGGGCACATCTGATCCAAAAAAAAAATTTATATGGTGATTGAGAGATTTTTGGTTAAATTAAACTATTGGAATTGAATGAGGTTGACGGGCTATTGGCTCGTTCATTAAGTGGTTGAGCCATTGGTCTGCCCTATTTATGTTCAATTATATTTAGAATTTGTATGTATAAATTCTAAATATAATTGAACATAAATTTTGTGAATTATGCATGCATCTTAAGTGACATAATTGAGCATAAAATTTAAATAATATCTAAGTGATAAATACAATTGAATAATTGAGGAGTAGCCACAGAATCCTTAATTATAAAATTATATAATAAAATTAATAAATCACATAAATAATAAACATTAATTGTAATTAATTATATAGATATAATAAAATTTATCCCATAAGAATTTTTATTATATTTATATAATTAATTAGGATAAAATATCAAATTATATTTTTCTAATCTACCCATAGGAATTAGAAATAAGGAACATAATTTGATAGTTTTATCATACAGACTTAAGTGAATCTAATTAAATTAAAGCTTTAGCCCACATGCAAGTTTTATGTCAGCAGATTCACTATTTATGTAATTAATTAAGATAAAATATCAAATTATATTTTTCTAATCTATCCACAGGAATTAGAAAGAAGGAACATAATTTGATAGTTTTATCATACAAACTTAAGTGAATCTAATTGAATTAAAGCTTTAGCCTACAGGCAAGTTTTATGTCAGCAGATTCACTATTTATGTAATTAATTAAGATAAAATATCAAATTATATTTTTCTAATCTACCCATAGGAATTAGAAAGAAGGAACATAATTTGATAGTTTTATCATACAGACTTAAGTGAATCTAATTGAATTAAAGCTTTAGCCCACAGGTAAGTTTTATGTCAGCAGATTCACTATTTATGTAATTAATTAAGATAAAATATCAAATTATATTTTTTAATCTACCCACAGGAATTAGAAAGAAGGAACATAATTTAATAGTTTTATCATACAGACTTAAGTGGATCTAATTGAATTAGAGCTTTAGCCTACAGGCAAGTTTTATGTCAGTAGATTCATTAGTTTCTAAATGCATGATTTACATTGGTAAAGCATTTTATTAGCCTCAATTTGTGATAATAAGCATGTATGTTTAAATTTTGCAGTTATGCAACCTATTAATTTTTCTGATATAAAATATGACATACCTGAATTGAGGGGTGATAACTATAAGGTTTGGAAGGAGAGAATTCTCCTTCATCTGAGCTGGATGGACATTGATTATGCTATAAGGAAGGATGAACCACCTTCAGTAACTCAGACCAGGAGTCCTAGTGAGATTGTGATTTATGAACGTTGGGAGCGATATAATCACTTGAGTACAATGTTCATAAAGATAAAAATCTCTGTTGGTATACATGGTTCAGTCGATAAGCATGAGAACGTCAGGGAGCTACTAAAGGCCATTAATGAGCAATTCAGGACTTCAGTCAAAGCTCTTGTCGGTTATGAATCTAATATGGCTGATGTTATTTATAACACATGGTGGATTGATTCTGGTTTTACGATCCACATTTGCAATACTTTGCAGAGTATGCAAAAACTAAGGAAGCCCATAGGAAGTGAGATGTATATCTCTTCAGGAAACAAGATGCGCTCACATGTGGAAGCTATAGGGACATGCACTTTAGTTTTAGTAGTGGTTTTATTTTAAATTTGGAAAGAACCTTTTATGTACCTAGTTTTTCTAGGAATTTAATTTCAGTTTCAAGACTTGTACCTTTGGGTTATTCCTTCAACTTTTTAGATACTTCTTCCAGTTTATATTATAAATCTGAACTTGTTGGGAATGGTACTTTGTCTGATGGTCTTTTCTATATTAATTTGCAAAATAATACAACTCATGATGTGATGCATATTAGGGCAGGCATGAAAATATGTGTTGTAAATGATAACTCTTCTATGTTGTGGCATCGAAGATTGGGACATCTCCATAGATAGAATCAAGAGGTTAGTGAATGAAGGAGTACTCAATACTTTGGACTTCACTGGCTTTGATACTTGTGTGGACTGCATTAAGGGCAAGCAAACCAATAAGTCAAAGAAAGGTGCCAAGAGGAGTTCAGACCTATTAGAGATCATACACACGGACATTTGTTGTCCGGATATGAATTTTCATGGTCCGAAATACTTTATCTACTTCATTGATGACTACTCATGATTTATGTATCTCTACTTGCTTCATAATAAGAACGAAGCATTAGATGCCTTTAAAGTGTTCAAGGAAGAAGTAGAGACACAATATGGAAAATAAATCAAAATTGTGAGATCTAATAGAGAAGGTGAGTATTATGGAAGATACACATAAGATGGACAAATGCCTGGTCCATTTGCGAAGTTCCTTCAAGAACATGGGATTGTTGCCCAATACAGTTTACCTGGCTCACCTGATCAGAATGGTGTAGCAGAACGAAGGAACCGAACATTGATGGACATGGTGAGGAGCATAATTAGCAGCTCCAAACTACCTAAGTCCTTGTGGACAGAAGCTCTCAAGACGGCTGTGTACATATTAAATCGGATTCCAACCAAGGTTGTTTCTAAAACACCATTTGAGTTATTTAAAGGTTGGAAACCAAGTTTGCGACATGTACGCATATGGGGATGCCCATGTGAAGTGAGAGTATACAATCCACAAGAGAAAAAGCTGGACCCTAGGACCATTAGTGGGTATTTTGTTGGATATGCCGAGAGGTCCAAGGGATATAGATTTTCTGTCCATCTCACATAACTAGGATTGTGGAATTGAGAAATGCCAAATTTCTTGAGAATGACTTGATCAGTGGGAGTGATCAATTGCAGAGCATGATTCCTGAAAGGGAGCATTCTGATGCTCAACCTTCCACTTCAAGTGACAGATTGATTATCATTCATAGTGCCCCTCAAGCTCAAATGGGCATTATACAACCAGTCGTTGAAATTTCACAATTTGCTGATAATGAACTAGTAGATCCAGTCTCTTATGAGTTACCAGAGATAGTTGAACAATCAACTCCTCTAGAGGAGGTTGTTACAACATTAAGAAGTTCTATAAGAGAAAAGAAATAAGCAATTTCTAGTGTCTATATTGTGTATCATCAAGAGTCGGACTATAACATTGGAGCTGAAAATGATCCTAAAACATTTTCACAAGCCATGAATTGTAAGGAATCCAATTTATGGTATGATGCCATGAAAGATGAGATGAATTCTATGGCAGTTAATGGAGCCTGGGATCTTGTTGAGTTGCCTAATAGAATAAAAGCCGTTGGCTGTAAATAGATCTTTAAGACCAAGAAAGACTCATTATGCAACATTGAGCGATATAAGGCAAGACTCGTTGCTAAGGGATTCACTCAAAGGGAGGGAATTGATTACAAGAAGACATTTTCTCCTGTATCTAAGAAAGATTCCTTCCGCATTATCATGGCACTTGTTGCGCATTTTGATTTAGAGTTGCAACAAATGGATGTGAAAACTGCATTTCTTAATGGAGATCTAGAGGAAGAGGTTTATATGAAACAACATGAAGGGTTTCCTCTAGTGATAATGAGCAATTAGTATGCAAGCTTAAGAGATCTATATATGGATTGAAACAAGCCTCTCGACAATGGTACTTAAAATTTCATGATGTGATTTCTTTATTTGGATTTGTAGAGAACATCATGGATCAATGTATATACCAGAAGGTCAGTGGGAGCAAAATTTATTTTTTGATCCTATATGTAGACGATATTTTACTTGCAACCAATGATAAAGGTATGTTACATGAGATGAAACAATTTCTCTCTGAGAATTTTGACATGAAAGATATGGGTGATGCCTATTATGTCATTGGCATTAAAATTCAGAGAGACAGACTTCGAGGTATTTTAGGTCTATCTCAAGAAACTTATATCAACAAAATTTTAGAGAGATTTCGGATGAAAAACTGTTCACCGAGTATAGCTCCCATAGTCAAGGGTGATAGATTCAATTTGAATCAGTGCCTAAAGAATGACTTTAAGAGGGAGGAAATGAAAAATACTCCATATGCCTCAGCTGTTGGTAGCTTGATGTATGCTCAGGTCTGTACAAGGCCTGACATAGCATTTGCAGTTGGGATGTTGGGGAGATATCAGAGTAATCCAGGTTTAGACCACTTGAGAGCTGCTAAAAGGTCATGAGGTACATAGCTGACTGCTACCTCTATTATGCAAGCTTGTTTTGAGGCTATATCGCACGGTGTATAATTGAAGAGTTTCATCTCAGGGCTTAGAATTGTTGATTCTATTGCTGGGCCAATTAAATTGTACTATGACAATTCAGTTGCTATATTTTTTCAGCTAAAAAACCACAAGAGTGGTAGTCGAAGTAAACATATGACATTAAGTATTTAGCCATAAAAGATCGTGTTAAAGAAAATAAAGTGGTCATAGAACATGTTAGCACTGAATTGATGATAGCTGATCCTTAACTAAAGGCATGCCAATTAAGAATTTTAAGGATCATGTGGTATGAATGGGAGATGGTCCCATGATATAATTTAGTTGCATGGACAACTACTTGTACAATGAAACTCTTTTATGGTTGTGATGTTTTTTCACATTCAGTTATTTAGTGTACACATTTATTTGTGATAAGCATCATTAAGTTAAACTAGAACAAACATGGGGTTTATTCATTAAGTTATATGGGTTTATGTTTGGGAAATATAATATATTATAATAAATGGTAAATAATACTCGATTTTAAGAGGGTCTATTTTCATGATTCATATATTTGTTTCTTACTAAAGTAATAGAATATACGGACCAAATGGGAGAATGCTGGTTTTTCTCCATTAAGCGTATCGGTTAGATACGATTAAGGTGGATTAAAGTGGTCCTATATTCTGATATAGAGCACTACAAGGGGAAAAAAATATTGCGACGCCCAAATGCATCGCTAAACATGGTATTGCGATGCAATAGCGACGCAATGACGGCGTCGCTTAGATGTTCGTCGCAATCTCAATTTGTCGCAATTGCGTCGCGGCATAGTGACTCTCTGCGACGCAACAATGTGTCGCAATATTACGACGCATCCAAATGCATCGCTAAATTTAAAACTAATTTTTAATATTTAAAATTATTATTAAATATTATGACGCATTCAATTGCGTTGCAATATTGCGATGCATTTAGTTGCATCGCAATATTTAATAATAATATTTTAGATATAATAGCGACGCAATTTGAGTCGCTAATGCATCGCTAATAAAAAATTTTTAAATTATTGCGACGCCAGGTAATTGCGTGGTAATATTTAATAATAATATTTTAGATATAATAGCGACGCAATTTGAGTCGCTAATGCGTCGCTAATAAATTTTTTTAAAATTATTGCGACGCCAGGTCATTGCGTCGCAATATTTAATAAAAATATTTTAAAAATATTAGTGATGCAATTTCAGTCGCTAATGCATCGCTAATTTAATTTTTTTTTTAAAAAATAAAATATTAAAAATTAAAACGGTTAATACAATTTCGTTACATTTAAATATTGATCGAAACATTCTTCACTCATATTGATCCAAACAATAATCATTCAATTTCCAAAAATAATTAATATATTAAAATTTTAAAGTTTTCATGTACAACATATAAAAAGAAAAAAAAATACATCAAGAATCTGAGCGATCACGTGGAGGCTGGATACCCTGCGACAAGCGGCTAACCATATCCTGCAAATGACGCATCTGATCTTGCACGTCTGCAAGCTCCTGATCCCGGCCTCGCATACGCTACTCAAACTCGTGCTCGACCTCCTGTCGAACCTCCTGACGAACGTCCTGCCGAACCTCCTCCGCAATAGATCTCCGAATGTCGTCTAAACGCTCGGCAGGAATATCACCAGAATATCGCGAGCTGGAGGCCTGATGGGGAAAATATGAAGAAGCTCTAGTGCCCAACCATAGACCCTGCGGTCTCACGGCTGGGCACCAACAGCCTCCAAAAACACATGACTCTCCTCTGCTGAGAGTTCGACGGGCGTCTCCCCATCAGTGGAGTCGACCTGCGATGCCTGGGAGCGAAGCTCCTCGACTCGTGTCTTTGAATTAAAAAATCAACAATAAATGAATTAATAAATTTCTTAAAATAAAATTTTAGAAATTAAATAGATACTACATAAAGCTAATTTCTTACCTCAACCTCCCGTGATCGCGTGTCGACCCAGGAACCGTCCCTCCTGGTGTGTGTCGCCCTGAATAGACGAAACTCACCAGGATCTCCGCCCTCCTGCTCAGACAATAAATTGATATTAATACAAATATTTGTAAATAACTAAATTAGTAATTAAATTATTTATGTTTTCTTACCATACGACGTCTGTGCTCCTGAATCGAAATGGAGCCCGAAGTATGGCGGGAGAGACCCGTGCCAGGACCGCCCTTCTCGGATCGGCGTTCGTGCTGGCTGATGCGGACCTCCTGCGCCAGCCATCGGACTGCCAGGCTGCTGCCACTCATGCCAAATACCCTCTGGCACATACGCAGGACTGACCCGATGACCTCCAACGATGAAGCATGTCGGAGTATCGGCGTCCCGTAAGAGCCTCCCATGCTGCCCTAATGGCATCATGGCTGGCAGGGTCCCACGTAAACTTTTTCTGCATTAAAATAAATAGTTAGTTTCAAATTTATTAAGATTAAGAAATTTTATATCAGTGATAAATTGTATTTAATAAGTTTACCTGAAACTCAGAAAAATAAAACTCCCTCGTGCTGGAGATACGTGGCGCCAATCGTAGCCACTGGGATCTGCACGCCTCTGAAATACGGCGCTGATGTGGCTAGATACATGATGCTGCTCAATATCTGTTAAAAAATGCATGTTTATAAGTAATTGACTTAAAAACATAAACATATATTTTTAATTAGTATATACTTACAGCCCATGAGCATCAAGTCGAAGTACGGTGCGGCCGATGGTGGAAGAACTCTCAGAGGTATGTGCCGATCAGCTGGATGGTAATACCAATGCAGGATCACCACCGACTGCTGGAGAGATCGAAGGCTGTGCGATGTGTGGAGATCCGAACTCTCCATCTTCAAAGCTCATGTGATCTGATGCAGCAGGGCTACATCCCTGCTCACTCCGTATGTCATCGGTAGATCTACCTCTGCCTGTCATACTGAAAATACTAAAGATTCATGCAATTAAATTATGATTAATGATTGACTATGTAAAAATTTAACACTTATAAAATAAAGTTGAATTTAAAAAAACCTCTATGTTTAATCGGTGTCATTTGCTTCGTGAAATGTTGGTTCAACATCCGATGTCGTATCAGACTGCAATTTAGTTTCATTATCATCGGAAGGAAACCGAACATTTGCATCCGCAATTTCTTGGACATCACCATTTGGATCTCTAAGTGATGTTTCAGGAGCCCTTGTGTCGTCCTCAATTGCATGCATTTCCATCTCATCCTCTTGAAATGCAGGGCACTCGGCTGATTGACTTGATGAACTCTCCTCTAATAAGATTGTTGAACGTGGGACGATTTTAGAAACAGCCCACCAATCTCGCTTGTTGTTGCGCAAACTTGGATATCCGCAGTAAAACACTTGTTGAGCTTGGGATGCAAGGATGAATGGGTTATATTTATGCAATCTTCGTCGATGGTTCACTTCAACCAAATTGTAGTCGTTATGAACCCTTTTGCCCACAGGAACTGT
>UESW01004972.1:559581-578366 GCA_900491605.1 Calamus simplicifolius | reverse complement strand
GCGGCCGGAGAAGCCGGCCACAGCCGCTGCCGTGGCCGGCAGTGGCCTGACCACGGTGGCCAGGCCACAGTCAAAAAAAAAAAAGAATTTGGTAACGGGGGGGGGGGGGGGGCGGGGAAACCACCCCCCCCCCATTTTGTCTTCTCCGGCCACGGTCGTGGCCACGGCCGGAGAGGCCGGCCACGGCCGCTGCCGTGGCCGGCAGTGGGCTGGCCACGGTGGCCAGGCCACGGTCAACAAAAAAAAACAAAAATTGGGTAACGGGGGGGTGGGGAAACCCCCCCCCCATTTTGTCTTCTTCGGCCATGGCGCTGCCGTGGCCGGCAGTGGCCTGGCCACGGTGGCCAGGCCACAGTCAAAAAAAAAAAAATGGTATCGGGGGGGTGGGGAAACCCCCCCCCCATTTGTCTTCTCCGGCCACGGCCGCTGCCGTGGCCGGCAGTGGCCTGGCCACAGTGGCCAGGCCACAGTCAAAAAAAAAAAATGGTAACAGGGGGGGGTGGGAAAACCCCCCGCCCCATTTTGTCTTCTCGGGCCCCTTCAATTAAAAAAAAAATGGTAACAGCTAGGGGGCTTTTCCCCCACCCCCGGCCCCTTCAATTAAAAAAAAAATAACACTCATAAAAAATTAACAAAAATATTAGATTCTATCATATTTTATTATTTTTAAAAATAATTTCAAATAATTTGATGATAAATATAAAAAATTATAAATATATTTTTAAAACATGGGTAACTTAATTTTTTTAAAAAAAAGTAACAGCTAGGGGGGCAACTTAATTTAAACACTCATGAAAAAAAATTAAGGCTTAATTTGTAGATTCTATTATATTTTATTGTTATTAAAAATATTTTCAAATAATTTGATGACAAATATTAAAAAAAATGTGACCACTAATCTAATTTTTTATTAGATTAGTTATAAATTAATTAATTTATGTCATTAGTCGGAGCTCTTTGGATAGACTGATTGTTATGTCTTGATTATGCAATAATATTTGTAATGCTAGATAGAAAGTCTTGTTGTATTATTATTTAATTTACAAAATGTTTATGCAATAATTAATTTAAGCAGAATGTTTATGCAGTAATATTTGTGCATTTGTAGTTATTTACAATTGTTATGTCTTGATTATTTACATTCTGCCGCAAACTGAATGATGCATTAAATTATGTAATGCTAGATAGAAAGTCTTGTTGTATTATTATTTAATTACAGCATAAATTAGTAGTTTCAATGATTTATATTTAGTCTTTACAAACATTTGTATTCAACATAATAATCTTAAGAAGTCAGTGACTATATATATAGAACACTATTCCTATATATGTATAATTGACAAGAAGTTAAGAATAACAAGCATAAGTTCGATTGTCTTCGGACTTCCATACTATTAATCACAGCACTATAACCTTTAGACCCGTTTGAGAATTTGTAAGCCTTAGTCTTGCAAATTCTCAAATTATCCTAGTGGACAGTTTGGGAATATTTTTTTTGCTATATTAGTCTGCTATTAATCATCGTTGGGTGAGATTGCGGTTTGTATTTGCTCATACGTTCTCCTAGTGTGGCTTATATGCCATACATTTAGGAGAACATATGAGGAAATGCTGCTGAAATTTCAATGTAACCGATCGATGATAATTAATAGCAGAATAACATATCACAAAAAATATTCTTGAATGGGATAGGGCCTTACCTTATAAACATGGAGTGAAAGTAGAATTAATTTAAGACACTTGAATGCTTGTAAAGTCTCATGATTAAACGGACCGCCTTGCGGCCCAACCCGAACTTAAGCCCTACCATTAGCCATGAACCTGTGCCTCGGTCCTTGCTAGCACGCCAAGGATCGTAGCCATGGCTCGCCCTTGCATGGTAGGGACCTTAGTTGCCTAAAAGAAAATTGGTTTAGTTATAAATGATTTAAATGGTTGTTATTAACCTTAGTTGTGTAAAAGAAATAATTTAGTTATATATTTAGTAATACTAATATAGTTTTATTTTATGGTTTACTTTAATGGTTTATCAGACTTTGTATAAGTCGGTCAAAAATGAGCGGGGCTCGCTCGTGGATGTATGCAAGGATAAAAGATGGCTTGCTTAATCCAGATTTTCTGAATGGATTGGAAGAATTTATCGCATTTGCATGTAGCCAACCTGACTGGATGGATGGCCCTAGGATTAGGTGCCCATGCAACTTCCACAGGTGTCAGAATAAAGCCTACAGAGATGTTGAAACTGTTAAGGTGCATTTGTGTAAGAAGGGGTTTGTTCCTGATTACTATGTTTGGTACTATCATGATGAACCAGAGGATATTCCAGCAGCTGTTATAGGCCAACAAGAGTCAATTCCCGTAGATGAACCATTTGTGAATTTAAACATATATGAACAAATGGTGATGAATGCATTGGGTACTGAATTCAATCAGAATACATTTATGGAAGAACCAAATCCAGATGCACAGCAATTTTACGATATGTTGCGTGCTGCAAATCAAGAATTGTATCCTGGTTGTGAGGGTCATTCCCAGTTTTCTACAGCTGCTCGAATGTTGAATATTAAGGCAGAACATCGATTATCAGAAAAGGCATTCAATTCTGTAGCTGGGTTAATCAAAGAAATTTTCCAAATGACAATGTTGCAGCAGACAGTTTCTACGCAACAAAGAAGTTGTTGCGTGGGCTTGAGCTCCCAATAAATAAGATCGATTGTTGCTTGAACAATTGTATGATATTTTGGGGTGAAGACTCAGAGCTGAGATGGTGTAAGATTTGTGGGCAATCGAGGTACAAAAATAGCGAAGGAGGAGCCAGTACAAGTAGGAGGAAAAGTGTGCCTTATAAGAGGATGCATTACTTTCCTCTTACCCCACGCCTGCAGAGATTATACAGATCTGAGGCAATAGCTGCTGATATGAGATGGCATGCCGAACATGAATCTAAAGAGGATGAAATGCAGCATCCATCAGATTCAAAGGCTTGGAAGCATTTCAATGAAAATCATCTTGATTTCGCTGAAGATATAAGGAATGTGAGATTAAGTCTTTGTACCGATGGCTTCCAACCATTTGGTCAAGCAGGGCAACAGTATTCATGTTGGCCTGTGATACTGACTGTATATAACCTTCCTCCGTGGAAGTGCATGAAAGATACTGCAATGTTTTTAACCGTTTTGGTTCCAAGACCATCAAATCCAAAGGAAAAGATTGATGTCTTTCTGCAACCGTTGGTGGCCGAATTGAAAATGTTGTGGGAAACAGGAGTCATAGCCTACGACATTTCTATGAAACAGAATTTCATCATAAGAGCTGCTTTGATGTGGACAATAAGTGATTTCCCAACATATGCAATGTTGTCTGGTTGGAGCACTGCTGGACGTCTGGCATGCCCTCATTGCATGTATGATTCGGATGCATTTACATTGCAGAAGAGTGGTAAGCAGTCATGGTTTGATAACCATAGGAAGTTCTTGCCCCCAAATCATCCTTACAGGCGTAACTTGATCGCCTTCCGGAAGAACAAAGCAGTCACAAAATTCGCCGAACCGGTAAGGTCCGGCACGGATATATTTGATACTATAGAGCATTTGGGGTTGATGTATGCATGGAAACCGGATGCAGATAGAATAAATGGCCGTATATGTTAAAGAACATAACTGGAAGAAGCGAAGTATATTTTGGGATTTGCCTTATTGGAGCACAAATCTCATCCGGCACAACTTGGATATTATGCATATCGAGAAAAATTTCTTTGATAACATATTTAACACGGTGCTAAACATCCGGGAAAAACAAAAGATACTGCAAAGTCAAGAGAAGAACTTAATCAGTACTGCAGAAGAGGTGATTTGAGAAGGAGTGCCGACGGGACCTATCCTAAAGCCTGTTACACTCTTGACAGAAATTCACGAGAAGTTTTATGTAACTGGCTTAGAGGGTTAAAATTTCCAGATGGTTATGCCTCAAATATCGGTAGGTGTGTGGACATGCATAAGCTCAAGTTGTTCGGCATGAAGAGTCACGACTGCCATGTTTTCATGCAACGGTTATTACCTATAGCTTTCGTGAGTTGCTTCCGCAACATGTCTGGAAGGCAATTACGGAGCTCAGCTTGTTCTTCAAGGAGTTATCTGCCGCAGTCATTACTTCTGCATCCATGGCAAGGCTTGAGGAGGAAATTTCAATTATTTTATGCAAGCTTGAGCGAATATTTCCTCCCAGTTTTTTTGACTCAATGGAGCATTTACCGGTTCACTTGCCATACGAAGCGAGCATAGCTGGTCCCGTGCAGTATCGCTGGATGTATCCTTTCGAGAGGTAAATATATACATCATTAAGATATGTTGACATTTCAAATATTATTTCATTGCAAGAAAATTGGTTAATTTTTTGTTTCAACTTTACATATAGGTATCTTAAGAAGTTAAAAAATAATGTGCGTAATAAGGCAAGGGTTGAAGGTTCTATATGCAATGCACACTTGGTCGAAGAAGTTTCAGCTTTTGCCTCGCATTACTTTGAGGGTCACGTCCACACGAGGAGCCAAAATCTTGGTCGTAACGATGACGTATGTGTGGACGAAGGAGAACCTAATGATGGTAGAATATCAATTTTTAAAGGTATCGGCCGTTCATTTGGTGGGCAGAAGTCAAGAAATCTTAGCGATATGGAGTATAATGCAGCACATTATTACATCCTAATGAACTGTAGAGAAGTCGATCCATATATTGAGTAAGTGTATACTTCAATGCTTAATTGAAATTTTAATTTAAATTACAATATACCATAATATTTAATTGCTAACATCAGTTTTCATCCTTTCATCCCATAAGGATGTTTTGTGATAGACAACGACAGATGAATCCCGACATCAGTCAAGTTGCAATTGGGCAGAAATTAGAAACGGAGTTTGCTTACTGGTTTTATGAATTTGTGAGTAGTATCACTCAATCAATTTCAATAATGGCTTTTATTTTTTGAATTGGATGTGAATAGCTTATTAATTTATAGGTAAACGGTCCATGGTCCACAACGACAATATTTTCATTAAATGTCTATCGCAATGGCCATTGAAGACCGTAACAACCTCTACTGGCTATTTTGTAAATGGGTACAAATTTCAGATTGAACGATTAGCAGCTTCAAGAGGCATGCAGAACTGGGGCGTGTGTGTTAAAGGAGAAAGTGTTGGAGCAAATATGCAGGATTATTATGGAAAGTTAGTAGAGGTGGTTGAAGTTGAATATCCCGGTTGGCCTATGAAACGAACCGTATTGTTTCGTTGTGATTGGTTCGATCCGATAGTTCCTGTGGGCAAAAGGGTTCATAACGACTACAATTTGGTTGAAGTGAACCATCGACGAAGATTGCAGAAATATGACCCATTCATCCTTGCATCCCAAGCTCAGCAAGTCTTTTACTGCGGATATCCAAGTTTGCGCAACGACAAGCGAGATTGGTGGGCCGTTTCTAAAATCGTCCCACGTTCAACAATCGTATTAGAGGAGAGTTCATCAAGTCAATCAGCCGAGTGCCCTGCATTTCAAGAGGATGAGATGGAAATGCATGCAATTGAGGATGACACAAGGGCTCCTGAAACATCACTTAGAGATCCAAATGGTGATGTCCAAGAAATTGCGGATGCAAATGTTCGGTTTCCTTCCGATGATAATGAAACTGAATCGCAGTCCGATACGGCATCGGATGTTGAACCAACATTTCATGAAACAAATGACACCGATTAAACATAGAGGTTTTTTAAAATTTAACTTTTTTTATAAGTGTTAAATTTTTACATAGTCAATCATTAATCGTAATTTAATTGTATGAATCTTTAGTATTTTCAGTATGACGGGCAGAGGTAGATCTACCGACGACAGACGGAGTGAGCAGGGACGTAGCCCTGCTGCATCAGATCACATGAGCGTCGGAGATGGAGAGTTCGGATCTCCAGCAGTCGCACAACCTTCGATCTCTCCAGCAGTATTACCATCCAGCCGATCGGCACATACCTCCGAGAGTTCTTCCACCATCGGCCGCACCGTACTTCGACTTGATGCTCAGGGGCTGTAAGTATATACTAATTAAAAATATATGTTTATGTTTTTAAGTCAATTACTTATAAACATGCATTTTTTTAATAGATTTATTGAGCAGCATCATGTATCCAGCCACATCAGCGCCGTATTTCAGAGGCGTGCAGATCCCAGTGGCTACGATTGGCGCCACGTATCTCCAGCCACGAGGGAGTTTTATTTTTCTGAGTTTCAGGTAAACTTATTAAATACAATTTATCACTGATATAAAATTTCTTAATCTTAATAAATTCAGAAACTAACTGTTTATTTTAATGCAGAAAAAGTTTACGTGGGATCCTGCCAGCCATGATGCCATTAGGGCAGCATGGGAGGCTCTGACGGGACGCCGATACTCCGACATGCTTCATCGTTGGAGGTCATCGGGTCAGCGTCCTGCGCACGTGCCAGAGGGTATTTGGCACGAGTGGCAGCAGGCCTGGCAGTCCGATGGCTGGCGCAGGAGGTCCGCATCAGCCAGCACGAACCGCCGATCTGAGAAGGGCGGTCCTGGCACGGGTCTCTCCCGCCATACTTCGGGCTCCATTTCGATTCAGGAGCACAGACGGCGTATGGTAAGAAAACATAAATATTTTAATTACTATTTTAGTTACAAATATTTGTATTAATATCATTTTTTATTGTTATAGTCTGAGCAGGAGGGCGGAGATCCTGGTGAGTTTCGTCTATTCAGGGCGACACACACCAGGAGGGACGGTTCCTGGGTCGACACGCGATCACGGGAGGTTGCGGTAAGAAATTAGATTTATGTAGTATCTGTTTAATTTCTAAAATTTTATTTCGAAAAATTTATTAACTCATTTATTGTTGATTTCATAATTTAAGACACGAGTCGAGGAGCTTCGCTCCCAGGCATCGCAGGTCGACTCTACTGATGGGGAGACGCCCGTCGAACTCTCAGCAGAGGAGAGTCGGCGTGTGTTTTTGGAGGCTGTTGGTGCCCAGCCACGAGACCGCAGGGTCTATGGTCTGGGCACTAGAGCTTCTACATATTTTCCCATCAGGCCTCCAGCTCGCGAGTTCTGGTGATCTTCCTCCCGAGCGTTTAGACGACCTTCGCAGATCTATTGCAGAGGAGGTTCGGCAGGAGGTCGAGCAGGATTTCGAGGATCGTATGCGAGGCCGGGATCAGGAGATTGCAGACATGCGAGATGAGATGCATTATTTGCGGGATATGGTTAGCCGCTTGTCGCAGAGTCTCCAGCCTCCACAGCCTCCACATGATCGCCAGATTCTTGATGTATTTTTTCTTTTTTTATGTTGTACATGAAAACTTCAAAATTTTAATATATGAATTATTTTTGGAAATTGAATGATTATTTTGGATCAATATGAGTGAAGAATGTTTGATCAATATTTAAATGTAACGAAATTGTATTAACCGTTTTAATTTTTAAATTTTTATTTTTAAAAAAAAATATTTATTTAGCGACGCATTAGCGACTGACAATTGCATCGCTAATATTTTAAAATATTATTATTAATATTACGATGCAATGACCTGGCATCGCAATAATTTAAAAAAAAATTAATAGCGACGCATTAGCGACTCAAATTGAGTCGCTATTATATCTAAATATTTTAATATATATTGCGATGCAATGACCTTGCATCGCAATATTTTAAAAAAATTTTATTGCGATGCTTTAGCGACGCAAATTGCGTCGCTATTATATCATAAATATTATTATTAAATATTGCAACGCAATGAAATGCATCGCAATATTGCGATGCAATGAGTGCGTCGCAATATTTAATAATCGTTTTAAATATTATAATTTAATTTTTAATTTAGCGACGCATATGGATGCGTCGCAATATTGTGACACAATGTTGCGTCGCAGAGAGTCGCAATATTGCGACGCAATTGCGACAAATGGATATTGCGACGGACATCTGAGCGAGGCCGTCATTGCATCGCTATTGCGTCGCAATAGCATGTTTAGCGATGCAATTATGACGCATTTGGGCATCGCAATTTTTATTTTTCTTGTAGTGCCAGGTAGCTGCATTTTCACTTGTTTGGGCTCTAAATTTTGGTCCAGGCATCAATTTCACAACAATTGGTATCGAGCCCGGTTCACGAGAAGAAGGATAGCAGATCAGGAATTGAAGATCTTCAAAGGGCTGAAAAATTTTAGCAAGGCCTCATCAAGGTATTTTTCAATCTTTTTAGAATTTTTGCTATATTTTTTGTGTTAGATCTAGCAATGGAAAGCAGCATCAAGGTAGATTTTAAGAAGTTTGATAGGCAGGAAAGCTTTTCTATGTGAAAAGTTCGGGTAGAAGATCTTTTGGTGCAACACGAGTTGGATTTGGCATTAGAAGAACGTTAATGGGATGTCAGACAGACAATAGATGTCTTTGGAGAAACGAGCATGTTCAGCGATTAGAGGGTGTTTGGCTGATTCAGCCCTTTATCTATAGGAAAGAACCCCAAGGGACTATGGTTAAGTTGCACACTCTTTACATGGAAAAAAATATGTGTAACAAGCTGATGTTGAAGAAGTGCCTCTACAGCCTTCAGATGGCAGAAGGTGGAGATATGGTGGCCCACATCTAGGTGTTTGAACTGGTTAGCAATGAACTGTTGAATGTTGGGATGAAGATGAAGGAGGAAGATAAGTCTTTGTTGTTATTGTGTTCGCTGCCCTCTTCTTATGATCTATTGGTCACGACGTTGCTCTTTGGGAAGGAGACTTTATATTATGAGGACATAGTCTCAGTGCAATACACAAATGAGTAGAGGGAGAGGATGACCAAGGAAGAAGTTCTATAGGAGGGTTTGTCTCTAGGGGAAAGGTTTGGAAGAGGTAGAGCTAGGAGCAAGCAAAGGGAACGATTAAGTCCGGGAAGGGCAAGAGAGAAGCCAAATGTTTTAAATGTGGTGAGGTTAGACATTTCAAGAAAGATTGTCCTAAGTAGAAGAGTCAAAAAGGAAGAAAGGGAGATCTGAATCATTGAGCATAGTTGCTAATCAGGAGGTAGAGGATGACCTTTGGTTGTATCAGATGATTATAGGTACAGCACAGAAGTATGGATCCTGACTAAGCCTGTTCACATCACTACACACCAAATCAATCTTGGTTTAGCACATACACCGAGGTCGATGAGGGGAGTGTGACTCTTGGAGATGATTACCCTTGCAAAGGGGCTGGTATTGATACAGTGAGAGTGAGAATGTTTGATGGGATAGTGAGGACTCTCACTAGTTGAAGCATGTTCTAAAGCTCAAGAAGAATCTAGTGTCACTAGGGTACCTAGAGCGGAGTGGTTGCAGCTTCAGCAATCATGCCAGAAGTGAAGTTCTAAACATCTCCAATGATGCTATAATGGTGATGAGAGGAAGAAGGCTGAAGAATAACCTCTATAGGATGGAGGGCTCTATGATGATCAAAATATCTGAAGCAGCAGTTGTGGCACAGGATCCTTGGGATGTGTATAAGATGTGGCATTACTGCCTAGGCCATATTAGAGACAGAGGGTTGAAGGAACTGAGCAAAAGGGGGCTGATTCTAGATCTGTGTGTGGTAATATGAAGATTTGTGAACCATGTCGGATGGAAAAATAGAAGAGAGTTTAATTCACAGTTAGTACAGCCAAAAGTGCAGCACCCCTGGAATTAGTACACACAGCTATATGGAGACCAACCCCTGTTTCAGCTAGAATGGGGCAAGATACTTCTTGTTGACCTAATTATTGATTTTGATGAATAACAAAAATCATATGAGTATATTCCTTAAGTTACTAATGATTTTGATAAGTGTTTCATGTTTCTAAGTTTTTAATTAATCAAAATCTAAGAAAAATTGAGTTTGAATCTATGTCTAGTGTCAAGTGTCAAGTTTCAGACATTAGAACCGACTCCTGCAAAGATTAGAACCGACTCTAATCGAAAGATAGTAAGTCCTCATTCTTCATCAAATTAAAGCCGACTCCTACAGGAAATTAGAGCCAACTCTAATTGACAAACAGAGACTAGTTTTTCAGAGCAAAATTAGAGTTGACTCCCGCATTTGCTAGAGCTGACTCCAGCACTCGATGTATTAACCCCATGGAAAGTTAGAGCTGACTCCACGATGGATGGATATTATTATTTTGAGCATCCCAACTTAGAGCCGAGACTTGGAAAGATTAGAGCCAACTCTAATCTGTTAGAGGTAGTTTCAGAAGTGTTTGAGATGACTCCAGAAGTTATCTTTTTTCTAATACACCTCAACGGCTCTTTCTTTTTTATGCTAAACTCATCCACAAGTACATTTAATGGCTAGTTTTTATCTAAAGATGGATTAAGAAGAAATTATGAAAGGGGAGCATCCAATCGTTTGAAAAGAAGAGAATAGAGAAGAGAAAAAGCAAAAAGCAAAAGCCAGATTTGAAATCCCAAGTGTTTTAGAAAAATTCAAAGTATTCAAAAGAGAATCTTGAAGGATTTTCATCAAATAGAAAGGAGAAGAAGAGATCCCTAGTTCTTCAATAGCCTCACCTCAAAGATTCTTTCAAAGCTTCAATCATATCTTAAGGAATATCTATCCAGAGGAAAAAAAAAAAGAAGAAAAAAAAAGAAAAACCCAACTTTCACTACAAGAAAATATCAAAATAGTGACAAAAATATCCATCACTATTCCATCACAAACTGTGTTTAGTGACGGATTAGTGACGAAAATCTTATCGTCACCATTTTTGCCGTCACTAAATTTAGTGACGGACCTCTTTCCGTCACTAAATTTAGTGACGGATTTGTGACGAAATATTCCGTCAAAAATTTGTGACAAAACATTTTCCATCACTAAATTGTGATGGATTTATGACGAAATATTCCGTCAAAAATTTGTGACGAAACATATTTTTCGTCACTAAATTATGACGGATTAGTGATGGATTATCCATCATGCATTATTCCGTCACTAAATTTAGTGACGGACCTCTTTCCGTCACTAAATTTAGTGACAGATTTGTGACGGAATATTCGTCAAAAATTTGTGACAAAACATTTTTCATCACTAAATTGTGATGGATTTATGACGAAATATTCCGTCAAAAATTTGTGACGAAACATATTTTCCGTCACTAAATTATGACGGATTAATGATGGATTATCCATCATGCATTATTCCGTCACTATTCCATCACAAATATTTCCATCACTATTCCATCACAAATTATTGACGAAAATTTAGTCACTAAAACTTTCGTCACTAGTCCGTCACTAATAATGACGAATTAGTGACGAAAGAATCCATCAGTCATTCATTATTTTTCATCACTAATCAATCACTAATATTTCATCACTAATCCATCACTATTATTTCTATCATAAATCCATCACTAATCCATCATTAACCTAATAAAATTTCATTAAATTTTTATTTTTATAAATTTAAAATTATTTTTAAATTATAATATATTTAATGCATTCTAATGAAATTTTTAGATAAAAATTCAAATTTAAGAATAAAAAATATATTTTATAAAATAAGATAAAGATATCTGTATACATCAACAATGCTAATGTTTTGTACATTAGACATCAAATTATTAAGATGTCTTCGGCTGCCTTAGGGACTCTACACTTGAGAAATGTACCACTCTTCTTGGTACCAAATTCGGATGCCTTGGGGACTCTACGAGCTGTCCATGGGGGTTTCACTCCCAGGAGGGATGACATTGAAGGTGCTGCTTCCCATGATTTTCTGTTCTGAATTCTTCCCAGCTCCAAAAACAAAATTACTGGGGGTGGTGTTTGGATCGATGCGCTCAAAGATGGATGGCATGGTGGGCTGATTGAATATTGGTACTGGAGAATTACTGATTGCCCTGGGATACCCAAACCCAAAAGATGGAGTTGAATTGATGGAAACGGAGGTTGGACCGGCACAGGCTCATTGGATCCAAACAGTTTCTGCTCGTACTCTAGCAATTGTTGATGGACAGCTGCAGTTCATGAAACATGATATATGAGTCAACTGGAGACAGGAGCAGATTAAATGGAAGATTGTGGCTATAACTCAAAGCACGGTAACAACCATCTCCTACTGGTTAGACTATATTCAACAAAGAAAATAATGATTCAACTTCCACATTTTCAAACCACCAAGTCAAAGACAAAACAGTCACTCCAAGCGGTAGAGGTCCATTGCTGACATAGGCTGCATGCGGGGGTGGGGTGGGGAGGGGGAGAGATAGAGATCAACATCTACTAGGGAGAAGGACAAACCTTGGGACAACTCCACTACAGGCCTGTGATGTTTAACCCACTGAGAACTTTGTGCAAGTCGCCATCCTTTGCTTTTCATCAAGTAGGCTATAACAATAGCTGGTGACCTATCAAAAAGGAGATGAAACAACAGTACTATAAATACTCGAAGCTTATCTAAATAGCATATACACTCAAAAATGTTAAATAGAAACAAACCTATTTTTTCCTGACATGCAATGAACAAGAACCCGTGCCTTGTCCCTTTCACATTGTTCTGCACAAGAATATCAGATAACAAAATTTGAAAAAAAAGCTGCATCAGCTGCAAATATGACCAAGAGAACTCTAATTCTGTATGGTTATTATCCAACAACTCAATGAAAGATGAAGAATAATTGCATAAAACTTAAGGTATCAAGTGTATCGCACAATACATTGCTCTGCATTATAATACTAGATAACAATATTTAAACAGAAGCTACATCAGTCGCAAATAAGACCAAGAAGAGAACCCAAGTTTGATATGGTTATGATCCAACAACTCAATGATTAGATAAATTATTTTGCAACTCTTCAGCATCCGTCAATCTCCAATCTTTCAATGGGTTAGACCAATATTTGTAGTGCTCATACTTCGGGTCATCCAGATCGTCAGCAATCCCAAATGAAAAATGAGCATTTCCATGCTGCATCATATTTGGAGCAACAAAGTGAAGAAGATCCAAAATAGATTGAGCTGTATACACTTTGTAATCAGTAACTGCCTTGATTCCTCCCCAGCCCAATTCATGGTATTCAGTCCAAATTTCACGACAAGATGCATTTGAATGTGCGAAGCTGTTCCCCTTGACAGCATCCTGCACATTTTATATGAATTAGCTAAAGAAACTTGGGTAACAAAAAAAAAGATGCATTCTGAGATTCGCAGTATCATCTTTGAAAAGACTTGGGCAAAAAAGTATGGTGTGCATGATATATGGTAAAGGCTAGGTAAACAAAAAAACTGAACCACTCCATGCAATATGTAAGAAAATATACTGAAAACATGGGAATCTAAATTATAAAAGATTTGCAAATACTGGGAATTCAAAAGCAGCAGTTCAAAAGATAAATCAATATACGATAATGAGAAAAACGCAGAATTTCATGGCCTTGGATAGCAAACCAAACCAGTTCCAAGAAACATGAGGACTGATGGCATGAGATAACAATAAAGGAAGGGGGGGAAATCATATCATTCCATGGATTCAAACAATGCCCCAGCATCATAGTCAAAATTGAAGAAGCACAATTGCAACCTTTAAAACAAAGGCATAAAATAATGCTAACAGAAAAACATGCCATTTCACGGCCATGAATTTATCCCCTTTCATCATAATCAGAATTGAATAAACAAGGTCGTAAGCTCCAGATTCGCAGATGCATGAATGCAAATAATTAGAAAATAAACAACAGTGAAGATTGGGTACAGTGAGACATCATGTTAACTGTGCACATTGCGAGGAACCTTAAAGAAATTCATACAGAAGATGGACACAGGAAGCTCAAAGAGATTCAGACATAAGAACACACCCATATAATGCAGATGTGTCTGTAAATATTTACAGTTCATGCATGGAATTAGTACTTTGTGGAATCAAATGCTTTGCAATTTAGCAACCAAACTTCTGGAAAATGCAATGCTAGACTTGAAAACTTGAGCATAAATGGTAGAAGTTAAAGTCATGATGAGACCATATTTTCTTGGCTCAAAGTGTTTCTCTTTCTTTTCTTTTCTTTTTTTTGTTGAGCATTTCTTGATGTGAGGTGTCAACAAGTGTCATGAAGTGTTCGGACACACCAAATAACCCAGATTTTTTAAGTTCTTGAGTAACAAAGGCAAGTTTGTAGATTTCAAATCAATTGATTAAACTCTCTTTAAGCCACTTAAGGATTCTGGTGATGTAACAGTGCTAGCATTTTGGATCATAAAAAGAAGAGTCCCAAGGACATGAGGTGGATTTTAGCCTTGGCATTTTATAAAGAAAATAATATAACATTAGTTGATAGTTATTTCAATGTACCAACTAAGCTTGAAAAGGCCTTGCTCAACTCACATAGGTATAGCGTCACATCTATATATTTAGCACTCAAGTGCCTACTTATAGCTAATTGCTTACATGAAAAATGAATAGCAGACTACTTCAACTGAGACTAAAAGAAGTAACATGATAATAATAATAAGCATGAGACTAAAAGAAGTTTTTCTAGTGCATTTCCTTGGCCTACGATTGTTAAAGACTTAAGGCTAGCCAAAAAACTAGAAGATTGGCACATGGATTGAAGTGCCTGATGATAGTAATTCTCATATGTTCATCATATATATTTGCTCAAAGTGTGTAAAGTTCTATAAAAGAATATCCTAGTTTACATCAAAACCAAGCAAGAAGCTGTAACTTTTCGTATGAGCCTAAAACAATTTAATTTAAATAACATTGTCTGCCACCAAGAAGAATAGCTCTGAACAACAAGAGTATCGCATGATTTTCACCCAAAATAAGGTCATGACCACAGTACAATAAAAAGTGATTCAAGTAAATCATTCTTCACCTATTGCTGGACATGGTTCTATTCAAAATACAGAGTGGGGTTCCTAAGGAGGAGAAGAATCCATTCACTTTTTGATTCATTTGAACTCTTGTAAGGTGTAATCAAAATGGGAAAACCCTTGGACCAAGGAACATAGCCTAATGTAGGTTGTCCATATATTTACGATACACTGTTTAATCAAGTAGAGGTTTTATAATAGTGTTATGAGTTTTATAATATGTTATCAAACTCACTACGGCGTAAAAATGAAAACCAAAATCTAAAGCCATCCATACCCAAGAATCATTTAATGTTCAGTAAATGACAAACTTGTCTAATGAATTCGTCTATTGAACAACCAGTGTTTGATGTTAATATGATCACAGGCTCTTGAAGATGTTAAACAACTTACTAATCAAATCAAAGACTGACAGTCAGATGAAGATGTTAAATAACTTACTAAGCAAAATAAATTCAATGAAAACCGAAACTATGAAACATAGTTCGGCTCTTGAAGAGTGTAGTATTCTTTCTGGACACCAGAATCGAACCATTCTCTTCTCCTTCACTAGTAAATAAAATCTTTAAGGATACAACTACGTCAATTCTTCAATTACAAAATTGGGAAATTAAGATGATTTTTCATCTCTCACCCTACTAATATTGCTCCAAGCTTAGAAAGATGCCTTTCACCTTGATGACTGCTCTCTCCAATGTTCAACCACAGTCGCTCACCCAAACCCTCAAACTAACTGGAATGAGAGCTTTCAAGCAATTTATATGACCCTAAACAAAACCTTCTAGATTAAGATAACTTATAAAGGTATTCTTCAAGCTCAAGGGAGTTCTTAGATACCCAGCAATGAAATCCATGGGGTATCTCATATAAAAAAGATGATGTACATGGATTCCTATCATATTGCATCCCCATGTAGTTGAGGAGCTGGAATTGAGCATGCTCATATACATGTTACTATACCCAAGAGCTGGAAGTGATAGCACATTATTGGTACAGCACAGACCTGTACAGTGCCATAACAAACTGACAAATGGTATATCTCAAATGGCATATCTATTTGTCCTAACAGGGCGAAAACAAGGTGGCATACCGCGTAAATATAATATGGTACTGAGGTCCATACCAACAGGATACAGGGCTAAGGCCTTCCGCCCAGGATTAACAGCTGTACTCATGAAAGGATATGCTGCCCATGAGCTCCATGCCAATGTTATCGACACAACAATTAACTTGATTATGACATTGCCCTCCAGCATGCAAATTAAAGCTCCAATATCCAAAGGAAAAATGGCTTATATGGAGGCTGATGATGAAATTGTTAAGGGAAAGGAGAGGCATGGCTTCCTGTTGATTCATGGGGTTGAGTGGTTAATTATTGGGATATAGAGTTTTTTTTTTAACATCTTTACAAGCACAGTGAGAATGCTGCCATATTGGTTTAAACCTGGGACCTCTTGTCAGCAAAAGAGTAGTGCCATAGAGTTTTTTAACATTTTTACAAACACATCTTTACATCTAAGTCTCCATCAGCATGGGAGGACTGTGTATCAACTCAACTCAACTCATATAAGCCTTTTCCCAACAATGTGTGTCAATTCAACTGAAGTTAAAAATTTCATGCTGACAGAGAAAACAAAATTAATAGATGGAGGGAAAAACTTTCAAGCTAACTGGGAATTAAAAAATAATAGATCGAAAGGAGAAACTCTTTGAGGATTGCATGCTTTTGGTCTTGTAAAAAAGATCTGATATACCCAACTAATCCCTCTATTTAGTGTTAAAATCAGTAAGTTGTCCTATTTTAGGTTATTCTTTATTATACAGTTATTATCAGTGGATAAATGTTGTCCCATTTTTTCTTAAAGCATCCCTTTAACACAAAACTGCTATAGACATGGACATTAGATCTTAGTCTTATTCTTCCTAGTTGTGTGGCAGCAAGTTTAAAGTATACCATTCTTAGGCTACATGTACATAAACCTGACATACCAACAAATGCTTGTATGAACAATTTATGAGGCTTCATGGAACTAACCATCACCTGTGGACATCAAGCTGCAGTTAAGAAGCAGGATATGATATTGCAATAAAAAAACCTCTGGAAGCAGTGCACAGTTCATGTACCATATATTTGTTACACAAATGAGCTATCCACTTATGCTATAGCTTGCTAGCAAGTACCTAACTATGGTGATGCACCTATTCTAATACTTGTATCTGTCTTGCATCTACAGCTTGACACAAACCTATTTTCATCAGCTTAACACAGATAAATAAAATTTCATTATAAATATAAAACAAGCCCTAAACAGTCCAGGGTTGAGAACATATTCATTTTTTGATGCCAAACATTATTTACTACTGCTTGTAAGCTCATAAAGCCTCATTTACAAACACCATTCAACAAGAATGCCCAAACCTTAGGCACCTTCACATGCACAAGAAAAAAATTATATCTTTTTGTTCTAATCGATTAACTAATTCAATCTCACTTAATCAAGCTTTGTCAAACAAGAATCATTGTCACATAAGTTATCTCAAAATTTTGGGCACGATGGCGATGAGAACAGGAGATCCAAGCTGCAGTATCAAACATCATGTGCTAGCTTAGATTTGAATTAGAAATTGAACTAACCTAACAAATTAATTGGCTAATATTGAAATATAATTCAAATGAAGTCTCAATCTCCATGAACTCGATCCATTCCAAATACTTGCAGCCTTCCCCACATATTGTCCAATAGAAAAGAATGTGAATGCACTTGCCAGATACAATGCATTATTCTAAGCTCATTACAATTAATCTAGAAGCATAACCCTCAACACAAGGAATTTAATCACATAATTTATCATAATCCATGCTTTGTTTAATATATATTGCATTACAAATTGTATATCCTTGACATAGTAACATACAAACAGTGAAATTAATCTTAACATAATTTCCTTCCAGAAGATGATTCATTGGCTACCAGAAAAGCTAAAGGTTCTAGAACACTACTTGATTTTTTTTCTTTAAAAATGATCACATAGGGAGGCCATTAAGTACTTCTAAACATTGAGCATGCCTATGGAAAATGGAATTGGAACTGCAAGTAAGTGATTATTGAATGGACAAGAACTCTAAATAGAACAATATATGTTCATGTCTTTTATGACAATTTGGATGGTTTTAAATTTACAGAATTGATGCCCTTTCTTTTAAACAACTGGGTAATTAGACAGCAATAAAGGTAATATTTCCACAAGCTATGCAAGGTATAGACACTATGATGAAGCAAGTGGTCTTGACAAGATAGCAACAAATGAATCCATAGGAAAGGAAGGGGTACAACAGGACATGTGTAGACAGCATAAAAAAAATGAATATTTGTGTTATCTTCCATTGAAAGGTGAGATGGAGAGGAATGTCAGACAAAACAAATTAGAGAGTATAGATAGGTTTTGTTTGGACATTCAGGCTAGGTAGTATTCATTTCTAGTAAGGAATGCATTAAAATCTTTTACAGCAATAGCAATAACAGTCACTTAGCATCTTAGACGTGCAGAGCAAGTGGTTTACATAGAAAATCTCTAAACGTCCCTTGAAGACAGCCCAGGTGCTACACTAGCAACAAGTGATCGTATAACCACAACCAAAATCATAGAATAGATTGGCACATGCAGTGGTGTGCCTCAAAATTGACTATATAGCTCATTTCATCTAAATTTATAAAATTTGAATGAAAAGTATTCCAACTTATGACTTCTCCAAACTACAAACAGGAATATGAAGATTCATAAGCTATGTATTAAATTTCAAGCTGTTCTGAAATTTGGGCAGCAGATCTTACATAGTGATTAAGTAAATTTTATTATGTTGCACAGTTCACATCTTCTGATTAATAGATCTTAACTTTTA
>UESW01004972.1:534821-555517 GCA_900491605.1 Calamus simplicifolius | reverse complement strand
CAGTTTTGAGGGCAAGTGTTTTCTTTCTTTTTGTTTCCTCCTCAACATGCTGCTTCATTGTCAGCTCGTGGGTCATTAGGGATCCTAGAAGCTCCTCTAAAGGTAATGCATTGAGGTCCTTGGCTTCTTGGATTGCTGTCACCTTTGCTTCCCAAGTCCTTGGAAGTGACCTAAGAATTTTGCGAACAAGTTCAGAATTAGTATAGGTTTTTTCAAGACTTTTCAAACCATTCACAATATCGGTAAATCTAGTATACATGCAAGCTATAGTTTTAGTTTGCTCCATGCTAAATAATTCATATTTATGAACAAATGTTTATTTTAGATTCTTTTACTTGGTTAGTACCCTCATGGGTAACCTCTAATCTATCCCAAATCTCTTTTGTGGAATTACATGTAGAAATGCGATTAAATTCGTTAGCATTTAATGAACAATATAAAATATTCATGGCCTTAGCATTGAGTGTGCCATTTTCCTATCATTATCATTCCAATACCTTTCGGGCTTCGGAACAATAGTGCCATCAACAATGTGTGTGGGTGTACTAGGTCCATTAATTAACACCCCATAATTCATAATCAGAAGCTTGAATGAATATCCTCATTCTTGCTTTCTAATATGAATAGTTGGAACCATTAAATAAGGGAGGTCTATTTGTAGAATGACCTTCGGCAAATGATCCAATATGAGCTGCCATTTGGATCTTTAGCTCTTGATCATGTGATCAAACTCGAATGAGCACTTGCTCTGATACCAATTGTTGGTCCAGATGGCAACCCAAGAGGGGGGGGGGGTGAATTGGGTTCTTTAAAAATTTAAACCTTTTAAAAAACTATTAGCTTTAAGTTAAATGAAATTAATTGCAATGCAAATATAAAGCACAAACAAGGAGATAAAGATAGAGATAATGAATGCACGATAAACACAAGGATTTTATAGTGGTTCGGTGTATTCAACACCTACGTCCACTCCCAAGATTTACTTGGGTCCATACTATAACCATCTAGATTACAGTCAAGTTGTTTTACAAGAGCACAACTCACAACTTGTTGTTTTTCCTTCGGGATCACAACGAACCCAGCCGGTTTTCCGGGGTCACCAGCACAAAACCCTAAACTCAAGCTAATCTAGCTTGACCCGAGGTTAACAACCTCCACTAGTTCAATCCCCTTGATAGAACTAGCGCAAACAAATAAGAATGTTTTACAATAATTCACAGCTCCTTAGTTGAGCAAATATTCAAAATAAAGTAAACAAGTTTAGAAAGCCTGTTTGGAGATGATTGAATTTGAGCTTTTCTTCTTTTCCTCTTCTCCCTTTGGAATGATGAATCAAGCCTCAGCTTAATTCCTCACAGTCGTTGCAGTTGAGAAGATTAAAAATTGAAGAAACAGAGCTTTTTCTTCAATTTGGGAAATCCACCGATTTTTGATTTGGGCGACTTGGATTCCTCTTTGAGCTTTTTGGAGTGGAAGGATTTGAGTTTGAATGCTTTTCTCTTGAGATTCAGGCTCAGGCTTTCTCGGATTTTTGATTTAAAATTTTTGTCTATTTTTTATCTTTTTTTTTAAAACGGGTGTTCTCCCTTTTTATAGATTTTCTTCAATCCATTTTTGGGATGAAACTAGCCGTTGGAGTATACCTGGAAACAAAATATATCCACTAGAAATTAGGTAAAAAGGAAATATTATCGTTAGAGTTGATCTGGCAATTTAAATGTTTGTCCCAGTCAGGTTGGAGTCGGCTCCAACTTTTCAGGTGTTGGCTCCAGATCATTTTTCCAAAAATAGAAATTTTTGAGTTCGTTGAGGAGTCGGCTCCGAAAAAGTAAGTGTCGGCTCGTCATCGTCAGGTGTCGGCTCCCGAATACTGTGTGTATCGACTCCTGAATGCTAAAAAAATCAACATTCTATCCCCACATCGGAGTCGGCTCTAGACACTGTAAGTGTCAACTCCGAAACTCTGGGTGTCAGCTCCGGACCGTATCAAAAATCAGAATAAAATTTGAATGGCCATGGGGTCGGCTCCAGGGATTCTAGGTGTCGACTCCAGGTTCTGAAACTTTGAAATTAAAGTTTTGCATTTGATTCAAAACACGTTTCTTAATTCATTTAAATTGATCAAATAATTTTAACTCCTGAAACACTTCTCAAATCCATTAGTAATCAAATAAATATACTCAATTCCTTTATTAATCATCAAAATCAATAATTGGATCAACAATACATCTGATCTTTTCCATGATGGTGCGGTTCCTCCTCTCTGCAATTGCATTATGCTGAGTACCAGGAACTGTCATCTCATGCTGAATGCCATATGACCTGCAATAATCATCAAATAACCCTGTATACTCACCACCATTATCTGACCTTATGCATTTAATTTCTTTCCTGTCTCTCTTTCAACTCTAGCATGAAACTCTTTGAAGACATTAATAATCTGATCTTTGGTCTTCAAACCATAAACCCAAACTTTTCTGAAAAAATCATCTATAAAAGTGATAAAATAAAGTGCACCACTGATATTTGGAACATTAACAGATCCACTAGGAGTTTTTGTCCTTAGAGGACTATAAATATTTGTATAGACACGATCCAAAACATGCATTTTTCTAGACAAAGCAGGACTAGCAAAAGAAACTCTATGTTGCTTGCCAACCAAACAATCAACACATAGGTTCAGATGTATACCTTTGAAGTTTGATAGAACTTCTTCCTTGGAAAAAACTTGCAGCCCCTTCTCACTCATGTATCCCAGTCGTTTATGCCATAACTCCATGCTGAATCTTTCTCTATAGCATTCAATTATTCACCATAAGCTTTAGCCTGCAACCTATACAAAGTGTGGCATTTTTTTCCACTGGCTACAACAAGTGAACCTTTACTGAGCTTCCATTGCCCTTTATGAAATCTGCTATAAAAGTCTTCATCATCAAGTCTTCCAACTAAGATTAAATTTAGCCTCAAGTCAGCCACATGCCTTATATCCTTGAGCACCAACTTACAGCCAAGATTGGTCTTCATGTGGATGTCACCCATGCCAATGATGTCTGTTGTGCCTTGATTTTTCATTTTGACAATACCAAAATTTTTAGTCCTATAGGTAGAAAAAAACTCCCTCTGTAGTGTAGCATGATAAGAAGCACCTGTGTCAATCACCCACTCATGATTCTGACACTCACATGAAAAGATACCATCAGAAGTAGACAAAATTAAATAATGATCACTCTGCACTGTAGCTGTGATATTCTCCTTTGACTCTGTATCCTCCACTTCTTTTAACTTTTTCTTGCTCTTCTTAGGCTTCTTACACTGATTCTTGTAGTGCCCTTTCTCACCACAGTTATAATAAGTAATATCTTTTCTTGACCTTGATTTGCTTCTACTCTTGTATGAATTGTCTCTATTTTTAGACTTTGATCGTCCTCTATTCTCTGAGACAAGTGCCTATGAATTAATCTGATAAGTTACTGAATTCTTCCTCCTCAACTCCTCATTCAGCAAACTACCTGTTACTTGACTCATGGTGACAACACCGTTTGGTGTAGAATTACTAAGAGAAACCACCAGTGTCTTCCAGCTTTCTAGCAATGAACTGAGAAGTAATAATGCTTGTAACTCATCATCAAGAGACTTTTTCATAGAGGATAACTGGTTATGGATACTCTGCATTTCATTCAAATATTCAGCAATAGAAGCACCCTCTTTATATTTCAGATTCACTAGTTTTCTGATCAAGAAAGCCTTGTTGCGAGCTGTTTTTCTCTCATAGAGACTTTCTAACTTTTTTCAAAAAGAGTTTGCAGAAGTCTCAGTGGAAACATGGTGAAAGACACTATCATCCAACCATTGCCAAATAAAACCGACTGCTTTCCGATCTAACATGATCCAAGCATTATCTGTCATTGTAACGGGCTTTGCTTTGACCCATTCCAAAGGTCCATATAGATCCTTGCAATACAAGAGGTTCTCCATCCTTGGTTTTCATATCATCCAATTATTTTCGTTCAGACTGATCATGCGGGAAACATTACTGGCCCCCATGCTCGCACATAAAAATTAACAGGCTCTGATACCAGTTGATAGGAAAGAATCCGTATACGAGCAAATACTAGCAGACCGTAATACGCAATGGAATAATAAATAAAATGTGCAAACCACACAATCACAGAAACACCAAGATTTATGTGAAAAATCCTTCCAAGATAAAGAAAAAAAATCACGGGCAAGCCAAAGAAGAAGATCCACTATAAAATAATAAATATCCAAGTCTCAAAGTTCATTGCTTGGATTTGAGAAACAATCACAAGAGAATAATAGGGATATAAGGATTATGTCACCAAAAAATACGGTCTCCTGCGTTACCTCCTAATTTCTTTCCCATTCTCTCCTTTTTCTTCTCTTCTTCTTTTGCAGTACCTTCACGTGATTTTTGGAGTAAAAGTTCTCCCACATAGTCAAACACTGGCCGTAGCCTTCCTTCTCTTCGCTCCCAGCACCAGCCGTAGCCCTTTCTTCTTTTTCTTCTAGCAATCCACGCTCTTAGGGAGAAGAAAAAAATTGCCGCAATGCTTCTCCCACCGCTCACCCTTTTTATTCATGGCAGTTGCTGGCTTTAAAAGGAATAAAAAAGAGCCTGAGAAAGGGAGCAGCGCTCCCTTTCGCCCTAATGGGCTGAACAAATTGGGCCATGGGCCCAACATTCTCTACTTATCTTTGTGAGTTGTCAATAAAAACAAGATAAAGGAAAAAGAAGTAGAAATGAATATTGGTTATTTTGAGAGAACCAGAACCTAGCCGGAAACAACTCCCCCCTTTCCTACTTGCCATTATTCTTTGGTTCTTTAAATGAACTACAATACAATGACAAGTTTCAACGAAGTATTAAAGGTAATATATATATATATATATATATATATATATATATATATATATATACTTAACTTGACTATATTTGAGAGAATCTCTACATAGACTCAATTATATATGGATTCAAATTATATAAATTTCACATCAATGATTCGAGCTATTAGATATGATTCATTATTCTTAAAATGCTTATGCACTAAAATCATTTCATCTAAAGACTCTTAGCTCATGACATGTGTCATTTATGTTATTTAAATTGTTTAATTTTTTTAATCATTTAATGCATAGGTTAGACTCAATAGATCATATGATTTTTAATGTGCAATCGTTTAGATATAGTAGATTATATCCAACAACTTGAATCATTAAGAAGCAACATCATCATCTAATATTTTTAAAGTTGCAACTAAGTCCAAAAAAGGATAACCACTATGAGGTTCTACTAGTTCTCATGGTTTTTAATGTGGCTAAAAGATTGATGCGAAAAAAAATACTGCTTGTTTTTGAATGTATACTTATGCAATTTTTGCTTTATTTTAAGGCTTATAAGCTTAAATTTTGGTTGTAACTATTTTTTTTCTCCTTCCCTATCTCTTCTACAAAATGAAGAAATGTTTTAACTTGCCCCTCTTTCCACTCAAAACAAATCTCATCCTCTTATACTTCCTAGGACACTACACTTCTAGTATACTACTAAGTATATCAACACACCAATGCTAAGGTGCATTGCTTATTTTTGAGAAGGATAATCAATTATGAAAATGTTGATCGAAACTAGTACCTTTATATAGGTATGCCATTTTAGAAAGTATGTCATGTTTTTTTATTTGTGAAAATAGCATGCCATAATCATTTCAAAATAATAATAGAAGAATTATTTATATCAAGTATTTAAAAATAATTTTTAAGTTGGAGCCAAAACTTCCACCAATTGGAGCATATTGTTGGGATATTGCTTATAGTAAACTTCATAACATCATTTCTTTGTAATCATTTGGCAAGTTTAAGAGAAGTGTTGATGGTTATGATTTCACTGAGACCATTAAAAGGGCTTGTCATTTACATTTAAAAGGATCTACAAGGATAATCTATTTCTAATATTTTAACTATCATTTTTTGGTTGAATTTTTCTTTTAGAGCCAGAATTCTTTGTTGAAGTTCTTTTTCCCAGTTTGTAGGATATAAGATTTTTTTAATTCAACTTTTTGATACAATTTTTTTCAATTGAATTTTCTATTTAAATCAAAATTTATATTTTTATTGTGATTAGATTTTTTTGGATCTATTTACACACACACACACACACACACACATATATATATATATCCTTATAAACATCTAGAATTATATGTATAACCTTACAAATTTTATTATTTTCATACATACCTTTGTGAATTATTATTTTATATGCATAACCTTATAAAAATTTGAAATTATATATATCCATACAAACTTATTACTTGCTTTTATATCCTTATAAATTAATTCTTTTACTTATGTAGCTTTATAGATATCCTTGTAAATTTTTGCTATTTATGTATATTCTTAATTCAACAAAGTACATGTGCAATATATATAATATATATATATAAATATATATATATAAAAGTGTCCTTATACATAAATAGTGATTTTTTGAGTATATACTCTCAAAAAGTAATAATTTATAAGAGTACATATGTTAATAGTAAATTAAAAAAATTATACATAATGTTAGATATTTGTAAAGATAAACATGCATGCAAAAAAATAATTTATAAGTTGTATATATATAATATTAAATTTACAATAGTACCCATAATTTTAGATGCTTAGAAAGGTATGCATGCAATTTTTTTAAAAAAATTCTTCCTTTGCATTCAGCAAATTTTGGTTACCATAATATTTTAATAACTTTTTGGATTTCATTACATTATAACATATAACAAAAAAAAGTAAAGTATAATTTTTAGAAAAAACTCTTAAAAGCAAATAAATTACTACTTCACTGATATTTGGCATACGATATATGAAAATACTTCAAGATAACTTACACCTTTTACAAGAGTAAGCCCTTCAAATTTCATTTTTTTTATTTTTTATTTTTTAATTCATTATTTCTTAATGAATTGGTAATAGAAACCATAATTATCTCTTGCTAAGGGAGAGGAAAAAAAAAAAAACATAAAACAATCATCATCGTCGTCGTAGTCAACAACAACGACGTCATCGTCATTTTACGAAAATATGATAACAAAAACTCTTCGTGGCAGATAGAGAATCCAGCAAAGATAAGGTTATGCTTGACAGACAAAAAAATTTAAACAACAACGACGAAAGAAGTATATGATATGAGGGAGTTGGGCCGGTTATTCAACGGGCTGTTTTTGGATGGGGGGGGGGGGGGGGGGGGGAGGGGGGAATAAGGCCTGGAATAGGCCCTTATTCCGGCTTATTCCCCCAAACAAATGAAAAAGAAGCGTAGGTCCCACTGAAATTCCTATTCCAGTCAACCTCTTATTCCGATTTCTTATTCCATGGTACCCCATGGAATAGCTCATATCCCCATAGCTATTCCAAAGGCACCGATAGAATTAAATTAAATAAATTAAATAAATTTATTTATAATGTCATTTAAATAAATTAAATAAATTTATTTATAATATAATTTGAAATTAAATAAATTTATTAATAGAAAATAATAAATTAAGTATGTTATTTTTTTCTTATTAATAAAATAATTTATTAAGTATGCTCTTATATTATTTTATTAATAATAATTAATTTATTACCTTATTTATTAATAAGTAATAATTTATTCAAGTCATTTTAAAAAATAAAAATTGATAAACCATTTTTATTGGAAGGGTATCTTTGGAATTTCAAAAAAAAATTTCATCTATTCCTACTGGAATACATACTTATTCCTATATCATCCAAACATCATTTGGAATAATACTGCATTAATTGCACTGGAATAATATGGAATACCATATTTTCATCCAAACAGAAATCTGGAATAACAAAGGGAATAAGCTATTCTTATGGAATTCGTATTCCTATTTCGAATAACTTTTTGACATCCAAATGTAGCCTAAGAGAAAAAATATGTTGCGCTCGTGGCCTTTTTGTGCAGCAAATACGTATTAATCGTATAAATTAATAATTTATGTGTATCAATGCACATGTGATGACGTGATAAATTTATTAGATCATTACACACACACACACACACACATATATATATATATATATATATATATAGGTGATGAATTTGCATTAATATATGTATTTATTGCATTTAAAATGGTGTAATAAGACTTTTTTAATTTTAAATCATATAGATCAAAGCTTCACCATGGGTGATACCATGTTCCCGAATCCAACCTAGGACGGAACCCACAGATCTGGATGGAGAGTGGAGACCATTCGCGAGCGAAATTAATTGATATTAAAGAAAAAATAATAACTAATAATGAAAACAAGTATAATTTTAATTTCATAAACCATCGTTGACGAATGACGAGCACCGAAAATTATTATTGTTATTTTTTAACCAGCAACAAAGATTTTATTGGTGTCATTATCTTGTTGTACGGACTCCGTGCTCGCTTAGACCTGTGGGGATTACGGTTATTTGGACTTAAAAAAATACCGTTTGTCCATCATCATTCAATCAATAAAAATTAGCTGCAATAATTTTCCAACAAAATAATTTTTTAAAGCTGGTACGGAGAGTTGATTTTAAGAATATTATTATTATTTTTACTCAACAGTACAGATATATCAACTTAAAGATGTTATTTATATATTTTTTATTTAAAAGTCATATTATATATTTATGTGTACGTACGTATCTTAAGCTGTACCTTATGATAAAATTTTAATTATATATAGCATTAAATATTAAAAAAAATTACAGCTGTTATGATAAAATAATGGTTCTTTTATGATGGCCATTATTTTAAATTTGAGTAGTCAACTATATCGCATTCACTCAGGTTTAATTTATTCACATAAGATCTTTAATTGTTTAAGATATTTTCATAAAAAAAAATAATTGAATGGATCTCGTAACTTAACAGATAGCTCTGGAAACCAGTTCTAATACACATTTGCAAAGAAAAAATTATTTTATATGCAAGAAGAAGAGTTTAATCCAGTATATAAAAAGTAAAAAAGAAAAAGAAAAACTATTGACTTGTCATTTATAGCTTAGTCTCATGACTCGATAATAAGTTTTCATTCATGAGTATAAGAGTGAGATGATGTTACCAGAGAAGTCACCTTTGTTGGTACGTTGACGTTTTGATCGAGCTAGGGTACATGGGCAGTATAAAGTCAATGGCTTCATTCATTGACAAACGAAAGGCCAAACTAAAGGCCAGGTAGAGTCGTGTAAGCCATGCTATTAGTGAACCGACGAGGTACATGAACAAATAAGAAGGGCAATTATTTTATAAGAAAAAGTTTTTATATATCGTTCTCGGTGCAGCAAGTCCTATATGGGTTGCACCGTCTCTCCTGATTGATTCACGTGGATTCTGCATGGCTGACGATGCGGAACGGTATGGCTCTGCTACGATGTTACGTTCTGATCGTGACGGCCATTAAAAGCGCTTCGCCTTTATTTTAAAATTATTATGCAGACGAAAATGCCCTTTCCCTTCAGCCTACTTCTACCGCCATTTTTTTTGGATTACATCTGTGCAAAAAAACTCTTTCTTCCCCCTCGCTCTGGCTTTCGGATGCTAAGGAATCAGTCCAAGGTTTGAGCAAGATCCTAAGCCCTCGCTCTGAGGAGTTCGGTCGGAAGAAAATATTTCAGCTTCGAGGCTGGAATACCTGGCTACTGAAGTCTTTGTACAAAAACTTCTGGAGGAAATGTCATCCGCAGCACGAAGTAAAAAGTCTTGTTCCCACTTCTTTGTAAAGCTCATTTATTACACTAACTATTTTTTCTTGTTAGAGGTAGTTAATGTGTGACCAAACCGTTTAATGCATGGGTAACTTCCTTAAAACAAAACCATTATGACATTCTGGGAGTCATAACTGCTTAGAGTTTAGTGTTTTGCAGCACGAATGCCATACTCTTTAACTAGGATGTTATACCTTATGAACTGGGGTGTCGTCAAGTGTTTCGGCCTATATTCCCCGTTATTTTCTATCCATATAGCTCTAGTATCGTCATAAAAGCTACGACACCCCAGATTTACTGTTAAGACACCGTACTTACAAGCCTACGATACCCATGCTCCAAACGAATGCTGGAGAAAAGCCTCGCGACATCGCAGGAGAAAATCGGGAGTATTGCGACACCCAAGTTAAAAAATAAGACACCTATGTTAAACAAATACGACACCCCTGTTATGTTCGGCCGAAAATCCTTCGCGACACCGCAGTTCAAACATCACGACACCCTAGCGACAACGCTACGACACCCATGCTTATAACCTTACGACACCCAAGGAGGAATTCGACCAAAAATCATTCGTGACACCGCAGTTGAAACGTTACGACACCCTAGCGGCAACGCTACGACACCCATGCTTATAACCTTCGCGATCTTCGTATGTTACTTTCCAGGGTGTCGTAGCTTATTCTATGGGATGTCTTTAACTGCTAAAGGGTGTGTCGTGCTTATAACTGACGCTGGAGAGAAGGCCCGCGACACCCAAGTTATGTTCATCCAAAAAAAGATCTACGACACCGCAGTTGAAACATTAAGACACCCAAGCGTCAACACTACGACACCCGTGCTCATAAGTGACCATGGAGAAGAATCCTCACGACACCCCAGGAGCAATTCGGCCGAAAATCCTTCGCGACACCCCAGTTGAGACCTTACGACACCCTAGCGACAATGCTACGACATCCGTGCTTATAGCTTTAAGGCGACGACACCCCGCTTTAATAGTCCCCTCATGGGTGTCGTCGCCTTAAAGCTAAGGTGTCGTCAGATGCGAGCTGGGGTGTCGGTGACAGCTTGAGTCGGGGATGTCATCGGTCCCCGCTTTAACAGTCCCCGCACGGGTGTCGTCACCTTAAAGCTAGGGTGTCGTCAGATGCGAGCTGGGGTGTCGTTAACAGCCTGAGTCGGGATGTCGTCGGTCCCCCCTAACATTCCCCGCATGGGTGTCGTCGCTTAAAGCTAGGGTATCGTCAGATGAAAACTGGGGTGTCGTTAACAACCTGAGTCGAGGATGTCGTCGGTCCCCCCCTAACAGTCCCCGCGGGTATCGTCGCCTTAAAGCTAGGGTGTCATCAGATGAGAGCTGAGGTGTCGAAAGTTTTTTCATGTGGTGTTGTTCGTGACACCCCAGTTGAAACCTTACGACACCTAGCATCAATTCTACGACACCCGTGCTTATAACTGACCACGGAGAGAAGGCCCGCGACACCCCACGATGAATTCGGCCAAAAAATAGTGAGGACACCCCAGTTGAATTATTACGAAACCCAAGTTACAAACCTAAGACACCCGTTCACGCTTAGGAGAAAACTTTACCACATCCCAGGATGAAATCGATCGAAAAACAGTGACGACATCCAAGCTCCTTATCCTTCGGTCTCAACCGATGCTAACGGGAAACTCTCATGCTTCGGAGTCTGAGCAATATACCGCACTCCGACTGGAACTTATGAGTTCCACTTATCTCAGGGACGCTACACCTTAGCCTCGTCAAGATCACCAAAGACCCCCCAGGAGGATGGTCCGTTTGGTAAGGCTCACATGATAAGAGCGAATGGCAGCAACACAAAAGTTACTAAAATTTCTTTTTATTCATCACACAAAGAAAGACAAGAAGAAAAGAAAAGAAAAAAGTATAGGAGCCCTCACTGGGGCTTGTCATCTTCTCCGAGCACTGCCGAGCTCCCCCGACGTTGCGGGGCAACTTGGCGATCTGTCACTGGAGGGATGCTACTTGCCCCTCCAGCCGGCTGTTGGCTCGATGCAGGAGCTCGATCTCTCTCATTGAAACGGTCAGGTATTGCTCGGCCACCCTGTGGAGTCGCTCGCGGTTTGCGAGCGACGACGCCAAGACCTCCCCATCGACGGTTACCGTAGTGCGGCTCCCATGGGGCCCCCACGGCCACTACGCCGTTGCTTGGTGCTTTAGTCAATCGCCCCTCGCCTCCAGAAGCCATCTCAGTATCCAAAAATTTTGAAGATCAGCTGAAAAGGTGATTAACGATGGCATTTCCCCATCATATTTAAGCTACTCCTGGCGGGTGTTTCGATTGCCCGAGCTATCAGCTCCGGCACCCCTATCGTGGAAACTCGCCATGTGCCACCATCTTAGTGGCACTCATTGGAAACGAAGGGTTGCGCCCCTCTCGTTGAGTTTTGGGGGATAGGGAACATAAACCATTACTGAAGAGAGTGTCGGAAAACCAAATACACGGTAGTACCAATGCTGCGACACCCTAGTACCAATGCTGCGACATCCGTGCTTAAAACTGACCATGGAGAGAATCCCCGCGACACCCCAGGAGGAATTCGGCCGAAAATCCTTCGCAACACCCCAGTTGAAACCTCACGACACCCTAGCACCAATGCTACGACACCCGTGCTTATAACTGACTACGGAGAGAATCCTCGTGACACCCCAGGAGGAATTCGGTCGAAAATCCTTCGCGACACCCCAGTTAAAACCTAACGACACCCTAGCACCAATGCTACGACACCCATGCTTATAACGGACCACGGAGAGAATCCCGCGACACCCCAGGAGGAATTTGGCCAAAAATCCTTCACGACACCCCAGTTGAAACCTAACGACACCCTAGCACCAATGCTACAACACCCGTGCTTATAACTGACCACAGAGAGAATCCCCGCGACACCCCAGGAGGAATTCAGCTGAAAATCCTTCGCGATACCCCAGTTGAAACCTCACGACACCCTAGCGACAACGCTACGACACCTGGGCTTATAACTGACCACGGAGAGAAGCCCGCGACACCCTAGGAGGAATTCGGCCAAAATCCTTTGCGACACCCCAGTTGGAAACGTTAGGACATCCTTGGTATAAACTTATGACACCACTATGATAAATTTGAACTAGGCAGGAATTTTGACGTCACCCTAGTTGTAATTCGACGACACCCTAGTAACTCAGCTATGCCATCTTTTCGAGAAAAGTTGCATAACGTGGCCGGTTCCTACGGGTTTGCATATCGGTGATATATCGTAGCACTCCTGGTGTCCTTTCATATTTCTCTGAGGTCGGCATAAAAAAATTTCTGAACCCTAGAGGTCCTTCGTTTGTTGCTCGAGAAGCCACCGGTGTTCTAAATTTTTTCCATAGTTCCTTCTTCCATCTACTTCATTCATGGAGATGAGTGCTTTCGTTTGTGGACGAAGACCGCGAACAAAGAAGAACCAGAAGAAGAAAATGGCAGAACAGAGCAAGGACATCGTTCTTCATTCGAATGAGGATACATCTCCTTCAGGTATGTTTATCCCTTTGTTAAGATATTATGACATCCTCTCTTAAAATGTCATGACACCCTAATTTATTCATAATTGCACCCAGCTGACTAGTATGTTATACCACCCTCTATTTCAGATGACATAAAATTATTCCAGTCCCCCGAGTGAAGGCTTCCCAGCTGTTTAAGAATAGTTGCAGGCCCGCCGTATACGTTCAGAAGGTTTGGAAGATGGGGTTTACCAGACAACATACAAAACTTATTCGAAGGACCCCATTTGGTGCCTTCGTCGACATGCAGACTTTCACAGTCGACGGGCGACTGCTAGCAGACATCATAAGATGTCACAATGGAGACGACGAGCTCATTTTCTGTGGTCAGCCGGTTCTATTCATTGCCGATAAAGTCGCACTTATTCTTGGCCTTCCAGCTCATGGGAAGAAGATCGACACCTCCAGCCAGTTGTTCAATGAAAGGTTGTTCAGACGATTTGGCCAGGGTTTAGATCTTTGTCAAGAAGGTTTGGAAAAGTTAATTTTCTGACTCCGATCATCTAAGGTACAGGAAGATGTCGAGGATACCGTCAGACTTTGGATCGCCTACATGTTTGCCATGTTTTTGGCTCCAAAGTCTAATCAGAGATGTCCACGGTATCTCATCCAGCACTTGGATGACTTAAGTCAGCTGGATAGGATCGACTGGGCTTCGGCATTCAAGGAGCTAATTGTTTGGCTCTCACATAAGTAGCTGCTTGCTTGCATTCCGATGAGCCGGTCCACTCAAAGAGAGCACAAAAGGTTAGGAGGCAGCCTATTCTGTTCGGATGCTCGGCAGCGCTGGTGGTAAGAATTATTGAGATGCAGAAATAGTGTCTTTAGTATAATTTCTTTGTTAATATTATATTTTTTTATATTCAAAAATTATCATATTCAGGCGTGTTCCTCGAGCATACATCAATGAGAGCACCAGCATATCCCGATAAACTGCCCCGACTGTTGAAGTGGTATGATAACCAAATGAAGATCCAGTCGGTTCGGGTTGCCAACATGCAGCCTTACGACTTGGTAAGCTAATACATTGCTTAATTGCTCTGACCATATTTTTCACTTAATGTGTTAATATTTTCACTTAATATTAATTTGTTTATCGTCTTGCTTTGCAGTTGGAAGGAGCTACTGTACCACCGTTAGAGAAGCGCTGGCTTCTCAGTCAACAGACAGTAGCATCACTTGAACCAATAGAGCGCTGCGAAAGCTATGCCGAGTTGAGGATTGAATTGTCCTGTATTAAGGATCAACTCGATGAGCTCAGGCACAGGCTATCCATTGCTGAGAGCCTCCTCAGTTCTATGCTCAGAAAGAAAGCAATGCAATAAATGAGGAGGACAAGGGAGACGGGAAGACAGAGGAGGTGCATTCCCTGGATTGTCTTCTCGAGCCTGTTAAAGGAAATACCGAGGAGAATAAAATGGAGGAGAAGAATAAGATGGATGAGGACCAAGAGGAGAAGAGATTGGAGGGGGAATTCCTGGACGATAAAACAGAGCATGGGATTGAAAATAAAGAGGAGGAGAAGAGCGGGGGGGGCATTCTACGGAGGGCCAAGAGGAGTCCAAATCCGATAAGAAACTTGGCACCCTGCTCCAAAGGGTGATGATGTTGACATAAAAATCGTTGGAATGCCTTCTCTTGTTAGGAGGGTTAAAAAAGTGCCGAGGAAGCAAAAGGCATCCAAGGTCAGAGGAGATTCCTATGAGACAACCCGTCCTAGAAAGTCATCGAAGACAGTGGGCACATCAAAGCCCAGCACAACGGTCGAAGATGACCAAATTATTATAATTTTTTTTTGAGCGAACGACTAACCGACGAGACCGTGTACACCAATAAGTTAGGTGGCGTTGTAACAAGGAAAGGTCTTCGGGATCTCATTAACAATGATATGATAATAGATGATGTAAGTATCTCAAGAAACCTTTTTAGTTGTTGATTTTAGAATTATATTAATCGGTTTACATTCCATTGGCAGATAATTGATGCCGGCTAGGAGTTTTTGATGTGCAACTGGACAGAGCATCCGGACCGATACCATAAGTGCACTTTGCATCAATTTTCATAGCCGCTATGTGTCTGAATTCTCCATTAACTCCTCATGAACTCGCTGCATCATCAGGGGATTCGATATTTGACGATGTATCCGATGAAGATAAGGCCCAATTCCGGTTTCTATTCACCATAATAAACTCCGATAACTTGCACTGGCATCTTGTTGCTGTCGACATGGAAAGAAAGGTGTTCATGCACCTAAATTCATTAAAACACAATGCCAGGTACAAGGCCAATGCAAAGAAATGGCATATAATTCTTGGCCACATATTTTATATCTACTGCGATAAGGAGGAGGTGATGACTTGGCCGATGGAAGAGATTTCTGATTGCCCAAGTCAACCGACCGGATCGCTGGATTGCGGCCTATACTGTCTGAGATACATGAATGTCTTGCTCGACGGGACAATCCTAATATGAAGATGGATTTCACGATGGAGGAAGTAAGAGAATACTGGCAACAATTAGCTGCGACGATATTGAGAGAGGGCCTCAACCAAAAGATCAATGACCTTGTCGCAAACTGTTCTTAATTTTTTCATTCTTCTTTCATTGAAAATTTAATGTAATTTATTCATATTAACACTGTTTTATTTGAATGCAAATGCAAATATTTATATTGAGAACATGGTTGTCCTCAATTTATTCATATTTATGCCTTTTCTACTTCACAATTTCTTGAGTTTTCATATATGATGTCGTAAATTGAAAACTAGAATGTCGTAAATTGAGAACAGGGGTGTCGTAGGATTTTTGCCTTTCGGGTGTCGTCGAGCTAAAGCTAAGGTATCGTTAGCCCAGAGCTGGGTGTCATCGCGCTAAAAGCATTGGTGTCCTTTCGTGAGAACAGGGGTGTCGTAGGATTTTTGCCTTTCGGGTGTCGTCGAGCTAAAGCTAGGGTGTTGTTAGCCCAGAGCTGGGGTGTCGTCGCGCTAAAATCATTGGTGTCCTTTCGAGAACAGGGGTGTCGTGGATTTTTGCCTTTCGGGTGTCGTCGAGCTAAAGTTAGGGTGTCGTTAGCCCAGAGCTGGGTGTCGTCGCGCTAAAAGCATTGGTGTCCTTTCGTGAGAACAGGGGTGTCGTAGGATTTTTGCCTTTCGGGTGTCGTCGAGCTAAAGCTAGGGTGTCGTTAGCCCAAAGCTGGGGTGTCGTCGCGCTAAAAGCATTGGTGTCCTTTCGTGAGAACAGGGGTGTCATAGGATTTTTGCCTTTCGGGTGTCGAGCTAAAGCTAGGGTGTCGTTAGCCCAGAGCTGGGGTGTCGTCGCGCTAAAAGCATTGGTGTCCTTTCGTGAGAACAGGGTGTCGTAGGATTTTTGCCTTTCGGGTGTCGTCAAGCTAAAGTTAGGGTGTCGTTAGCCCAGAGCTGGGGTGTCATCGCGCTAAAAGCATTGGTGTCCTTTCGTGAGAATAGGTGTCGTAGGATTTTTCCTTTCGGGTGTCGTCGAGCTAAAGCTAGGGTGTCGTTAGCCCAGAGCTGGGGTGTCGTCGCGCTAAAAGCATTGGTGTCCTTTTGTGAGAACAGGGGTGTCGTCGCTTTAAAGCGAGGGTGTCGTTAGGCGAGAGCTGGGGTGTCGTAACAGTGCAAGCGTATTCGTAAAATATCAAATCCTCTTGGAAGACGAGATGAGCACTTCATTTGGCTAAAAAGACACCCTAGTTACAAAGCACTTCATTTGCGACCAAGACACCCTAGTTAAAAGTTACGACACCCGTGTTTTATATGTGCTACTGTGTAGTTGACTCAATACATAAGCATCAAACTCGTCCATCAAAGTTTCGAAAGGTGGTACAATTCTTTCCATGTCCTCTCTGGTATTAATTGACTGCATACAAGTCTGCCTGTTGCTTGAAGCAGCTCTTACTTCATTTTGCATTGGTGGAGCGTCAACGGTTGCCTTGACCAGATTTTTCCTTGATCTTTTTGACTTCTTCTCGACTCCACTCTTTAATCTGTTCTCTCTTGGGCGACCTTTCGTCCTAATTTGCTGAGGATCTTGAATTACAAGCTCTGTACTTGGCTTAGCTGCGCAGTTAGCATCCACGGCAATTTTGAATATAGGTGTTAGACCATCCATCACTAAATTAAATGCATCTTCAGACATGGAGGCTATCTCTGCGAGCTTCATCATCCGATGACTCAGCAAACTATATCTACAATCAATAACATAATGTTATCGAAAACATATATTAAGACATTTCAAATAAAAAATTGTCACTGCGTACCGTGATTTTCGTGTGCTTTTATCACAACCTTCAGTATTGCAGTCGAAATCGTCGAATTGGTATTTCATGTCCTTGCACCATCTCTTCAAGAAGTATTTATCTGGTAAACGAAATACGTCGCTTTGATGAAGAACCAACAAGGCATGCCTACACAGGTAACCCTTAAACTGAAAGGATCGACACTGGCATTGGACATCCTCAATATTTCTATCGTATGACACGATATAATCTTGATCATCTCCTTGCCGATTCCATCGACTTCAATCCTTTCATACGACTTTACAGAATATACACAACAGTTATCAGCTTCCTTGATCAATTTAGTATTTGATGCAGCCATTTCAAGGATCTCATTCTGAAATTTTTTGAAAATGCGCCTTGTATACCTTCCTGCAGCTTGTCTCTCAAAAGGTGATGATGTCTTTAGGAAAGCAATCGTTTGCAATGTCCTATTATCTTCCTCATTTTGGCCTCGTACCTTTTCTTCCAAGGCATCTTCGTACTTACCTATGAACTCCGTTAGTGTAGTCTTCGAATTTATAAACCCATCGAAGAAGTGATTTATGCCCTCGCTCCTTTGTGAAGATGACATCCCTGTACATAATTTTGTCAAAAAAGAAGCGTTGAACGCGAACATGAACCAAAGACAATGACATACAAACCTGCGAAGAATGTATCCTTTAGGTAAACTGGGACCCATTTATCCCGACATTCGTAAAGGACATTGAACCAATCTATAGCCTTGCATTCTTTATATTTCTCCATAACATGTGCCCACCTTTCCTCGAATGACTGTATGGTCAATGAATCATATATCGCCTCATCGAAATCAACCATAAATTTGGGATTTGCTGTGCAAATGTGGCCAATCTTTTCAGGTATCTTCTTCAATATATGCCAAAGACAAAATCGATGTCGTGTGTTAGGAAAAACTTCTTTAACAGCAGCCTCGATTGCCTTATCTTGGTCAGTTATTATGGCAATAGGTGCTTGACCACCATTTGCATCCAGCCATGACTGAAAAACCCATTTATATGTCTCAGTACTCTCATCAGACAACAATGCGCAACCAAGCAAGGTGGACTGTCCATGATGGTTGACCCCGACGAATGGACAAAAAGGCATTTGATATCTATTTGTCAAGTAGGTTGAGTCAAAGCTTAGAACATCACCGAAGTATGTGCATGCCAATCTTGACCTTGGATGAATCCAGAAGACAGACCTGAGATGACCATTATCATTGAGGTCTAAGGTATAGAAGAAATTGGGATTTCTGAGTTGCATTTCGGTGAAATGGATTACCATCGACTGAGCATCTCCTTCTTTCAGCTTAGACTGACGTTCGCGACAAATGAAATTACGAGCATCCTTCTCGGTGAAATCCAATTGTCTTCTGCCCCCTTTTCTCCTTGCTATGGCAGAGTATATCTGAGTTGTCGGAACATTCACGGCATGTAAATTGCTGATCTCTGCCTTCTCTGGTGTGCTGATCCTCCTATGCGACCGTAGATAACCAGTTGATGTTATGGACATCCCATGGTTATGTTCTAGAGAAACCTCAACCAATATCCACTTACCACTTGTAGCATTCAGTCTTGCTTTTATGGATGCCATGCAATCAACTTTCCCAGTATCCCTATGATTCATGCTCTTCTCTGTTTTTCTAGATTTTCCTTGCCTCCAACACGCCAGGTGCTTGAAGCAAAGTTGTTTGTTGTTGTTGGCCCTGCTACACACTGTTGTGATTCCAAAACCAACTCTTTTTGCGTATCCATTGTAGAAAGTATATACTTCATCTGCTGAATTGAATTCCATTCCAGTTTGAGGAACTACAGTATCAACCCCTGCTTTTGGAGCGATGGGTGAAGGTGCACGGCCGGGAGTGTGCTCGATTTCTTTCCGATCTATAATTTCAGCATCGTCTGTGAAATATAGGCACACAGTCATGAACAATGATATCCATAGATTTAGCTGTCAATATATCCTGACAAAGCATTAGGACACCAAGGTTAAAAAAATATGACACCTCACTTGAAGAAATACGACAACACAATTAGGCTGTTACGACACCCCAGCTCTCATCGGACGACACCCTAGCTTTAAGGCAACGACATCTCGACTTAGGCTCTTACGACACCCCAGCTTTAGCGCGACGACACCCTAGCTTTAAGGCGACGACACCCGTTCGGGACTGTTAAGGCGTGGACCGACGACTTAGGCTCTTACGACACCCCAGCTTTAGCGCGACGACACCCTAGCTTTAAGGCGACGACACCCGTGCGGGGACTGTTAAGGCGGGGACCGACGACTTAGGCTCTTACGCTTTAGACACCCTTTAAGGCGACGACACCCTGCGGGACTGTTAAGGCGGGGACCGACGACTTAGGCTCTTACGACCAGCTTTAGAGCGACGACACCCTAGCTTTAAGGCGACGACACCCGTGCGGGGACTGTTAAGGCGGGACCGACGACTTAGGCTCTTACAACACCCAGCTTTAGCGACCCTAGCTTTAAGGCGACGACACGTGCTTTAAGGCGGGGACCGACGACTTAGGCTCTTGATTTAGCGCGACACCCTAGCTTTAAGGCGACGACACCGTGCGGGACTTTAAGGCGGGACCGATGACTTAGGCTCTTACGACACCCCAGCTTTAGCGCGATGACACCCTAGCTTTAAGGCGACACCCGTGCCGGGACTGTTAAGGCGGGACCGACGACTTAGGCTCTTACGACACCCCAGCTTTAGCGACGACACCCTAGCTTTAAGGCGACGACACCGTGCGGGGACTGTTAAGGCGGGGACTGACTCTTTTATGACCTCTTACGACACCCCAGCTTTAGCGCGACGACACCCTAGCTTTAAGGCGACGACACCCGTGCCGGGACTGTTAAGGCGGGGACCGACGACTTAGGCTCTTACGACACCCCAGCTTTAGCGCGACGACACCCTAGCTTTAAGGCACCCGTGTTAAGGCGGGGACCGATGACATCCCCGAATTAGGCTGTTACGACACCCCAGCTCTCATCCGACGACACCCTAGCTTTAGCGACGACACCCGTGCGGGGACTGTTAAGGACCGACGACA
>UESW01004972.1:482580-532745 GCA_900491605.1 Calamus simplicifolius | reverse complement strand
TAAGTGTCGACTCCGAAACTCTGGGTGTCGGCTCCGAAACTCTGGGTGTCGGCTCCGGACCGTATCAAAAATCAGAATAAAATTTGAATGGCCATGGGGTCGGCTCCAGGGATTCTAGGTGTCGACTCCAGGTTCTGAAACTTTGAAATTGAAGTTTTGCAATTGATTCAAAACACGTTTCTTAATTCATTTAAATTGATCAAATAATTTTAACTCCTGAAACACTTCTCAAATCCATTAGTAATCAAATAAATATACTCAATTCCTTTATTAATCATCAAAATCAATAATTGGGTCAACAATCTCCCCCTTTTTGATGATTATAAAAACATTGAGTATATGCATAGTATTCTTAAATTCAAATTTTTAAGGAAATGATCCTCACAAGTAAGCTCCCCCTGAATAAGGTAGCTCCCCCTATGAAGTTCAAATTATCAATTGTTCTTCCTTTGATACTTAAGATTTATGCAATTTCAAACAAACTTTATACTAATCAAATAAGCTTTAAACAATTTCAAACAAGTATTCTTAATTCAATCACATACTAACCAATGCATATACGACATAACTTTCTCCCCCTTTTTTGTAATCAACAAAAAGAAAAAAGAAGTTAAGTCATAAGATAAAATTGATAGATCAAAAGGTAATTTCATTGCATCAAAAGTATTACAAAATGGAACTGAACTTTGACATTACATTAAACTGCACATCATCATATCAAAAACTTTCATTATATCAAAATTAAACTTTCATTACATCAAGATTGTATTTCCATTACATCAAATTCATTACATCATTACATGAAGATCAAAAATTAGTTCTAATAATCCTTGTTAAATGATCTACAATCTTCTGCATTCCTTCAGACTGAAGCTTGACGTAGTCTTTTAGTCTTTCATCAAACAAACGTACAAGCAGTGATAATTTTATCTTGTAACTCGGCATTGCACTTTGAATAAATTTCAGAATCTCCACAATGTCTTTAAGTTCTTCAAAAATGTTCTTCAAATCACCACTTAAAGATACAGTAGAAGAGCTAAGAGTTGATTCAATTTTGGCAATCCGATCATCTAATGAATAAAGAGTTTCTTTAAGATTCATAAATTTGTTGTCAAACTCAGTCTTTAATTCATCCTTCTGAGCAGCAAGAAGATTTTAAGTTGCTCTAACTGAAGGTCTGAAAATCCGACTGAAGTAGATGAAGTAGATGGAATCACTGGTACTGGGACAGGAGCAGGAGCAGGACTACTAGGATGTGGAGATGGAATCCTCATAGACGGACCAGCCTCACAAGATACAGAATGTCTAGGCTCGGGGACTCTCTCATCCAAGTTCCCTTTCCTTTCCCACTGACCATTAATTTTAACAAATCCCATTCGATGCAAAGTGGCCAAGCTATAATAATCAGTATGTCTCAGGCTCTTGGAGGGTTCATTATCCAAAATTACAACCCCTTGGCTTCTGAATACCATAGTTAAGATCATGCCGTAGGGTAGTGACGATCTTCTCTTTCCTCCAGCCTCGGCCATGTAAAATATCATCATAGCAGCTAGATTAATGGGCTGACCGGTCAATACACTATCCATCACAACAATGTCCCGCTCGGAGACATACTCAAAACGTCCGGTCTTCGGAAACAAAATTCTGCTGCAAATGTTGTGTAACAACCTTAATTCCAAGGGCAACTGATTAGCCCTAATTTCCTCAAATTCAGTAACCTCTCTCCCTAACATCCTTGATAGGGCAGCTGATCTCTCACTGTGCACATCAGCAGCTAATCCAGTAATGGGGATGCTCAGGAGATTTCCTAATTTGTGAAATGTAAGGTGAATCCGTTTTCCTCTAACAGTGCTTACTAAACCACCATCCCTCTTGCTAAATTAAAGTAAAATTCCTTTACTAGTGCTGGGTAGTAGGAACATCAAGAGAGCATACTTTATCCCATCCAAGCTCCTTAAGTTGCCTACCAATCGAAAAACCCTCGGATTCAAAAAGTTCGAAATCAACTTTTCTTCCCATAGTGATTACCCTCCCTGCTAGGGTATCTACCTGAGGTGAAGTGGCGTTAGGATTGTCTGAATCGGTGGAGGAATCTTCACTTGGAGACGGCTCGCGGACGGGTCGCCTTACGGAACGCTTCCCGGTCACCACGGTCGCTCCAATCACCGAACCTCTCCTCTTAGGCGCCATTGAATCCGTAGGAAGGCTTGAGAGAAGTGGAATTAGAGATGGGGAGGTTTTGGAAGAGTTTTGGAGGGATTTGGTGGAGGATTCGAAGAGTAAGAAATGACGAGGTGTCGACTCTGCCCTAATAAATCGATTTTGGAATCCCAGGTGTCGACTCCCGCAAAGTCGGGTGTCGACTCCAAATCGCTAACACAGTCAGCGCTCGAACTGGAGTCGGCTCCACTTACACGGGTGTCGGCTCCAAGGTCAGGGACCGAGAGCGACACAGTCAGAGGTGTCGACTCCTCATTCTGAGGTGTCGACTCCAATGACAGTTTCAGAGAAAAATAATTGAAATTCAACCATCTGAAACTTGTCAAAATATATTTTATAAAATCTTGATAAAATTTTGGAGTATTAAGAATCAAATACCTCAGATGACTAGATAATTTGTCCTTAAATTATGAAAGGAATATCAAGAAATTAATATAGATCTAGAAAGTCATTCCTTATAGTTTCAAAATCAATCCAAAGGGTCACATATCCCTAATTCACCTCTAAGATAACAAAATCTCTCTTCACTCAAAGGTTTTGTAAATATATCAGCTAATTGTTCTTCAGTATTAACATATTCAAGACAAATTTCATTATTAGCTACATGTTCTCTTATAAAATGATATCTAATTTCAATGTGTTTTGTTCTTGAATGTTGAATTGGATTTTTAGTTAGATTTATTGCACTTGTGTTATCACATCTAATTGGAGTTTTATCAAGTGTTATGCCATAATCTTCAAGTTGTCTCTTAATCCAAAGGATTTGAGCACAGCAACTTCCAGCTGCAACATATTCTGCTTCAGCAGTAGATAATGCAACCGAATTTTGCTTTTTGCTAAACCAAGAGATTAAGTTACTACCTAAGAATTGACATGCTCCACTTGTGCTTTTTCTATCTAATTTACATCCAGCATAATCAGAGTCAGAATAAGCAATCAAGTTTAATGTTGAGTCTCTAGAATACCATAAGCCTACATTTTTAGTTCCACTTAAATATCTTAAGATTCTTTTTACAGCAATTAAATGAGATTCTTTAGGTTCAGATTGAAATCTAGCGCACAAACATACAGCAAACATTATATCTGGTCTACTAGCTGTTAAGTAAAGAAGAGATCCGATCATACCTCTATAATATTTCTGATCTACTTTCTTACCATCATCATCTTTATCCAATTTGCATGAAGGACTCATAGGAGTTCCAAGTGGCTTGATTGACTCCATTCCAAACTTCTTGAGCAGTTCTTTTGTGTATTTGGCTTGATTGATGAAAATTCCTTCTTTGCTTTGTTTGATTTGAAGTCCTAGGAAGAAGTTGAGTTCTCCCATCATGCTCATTTCAAACTCACCCTGCATCAACTTAGCAAATTCTTGACATAACAAATTGTTAGTAGCACCGAATACAATATCATCAACATATATTTGTACTACTAATAAATCCTTGTCTTTTCTTTTCAAAAATAGTGTTTTATCAACATTTCCTCTTATGAAATCATTTTCAATTAGAAATTTACTTAATCTTTCATACCAAGCTCTAGGTGCTTGTTTTAAACCATATAGTGCTTTGTGTAATTTAAAAACATGATTTGGAAATTCATGATCTTCAAAACCAGGTGGTTGTTCAACAAAAACTTCCTCATTTATAAATCCATTTAAAAATGCACTTTTAACATCCATTTGAAATAAATTGATATGCATATGACATGCAAATGCAAGTAATAATCTAATTGCTTCAAGTCTAGCTACAGGTGCAAAAGTTTCATCAAAATCAATTCCTTCTTCTTGATTATATCCTTTTGCAACTAATCTAGCTTTGTTTCTAATTACTATGCCATTTTCGTCTAATTTATTTCTAAATACCCATTTTGATCCTATAACAGAATGATCTTTAGGTCTATCTACAAGAGTCCAAACATTATTCCTAGTAAATTGATTTAATTCTTCTTGCATAGCTAACATCCAATTATTATCTTTTTCTGCTTCTTCAATAGTTTTAGGTTCAATTTGAGATACAAATGCAAGATGATTATTGATGTTTCTCATTGATGATCTAGTTCTTACTCCTTGAGATGGATCACCTATAATTAATTCTTTTGGATGACCATAGGCATATCTCCAATCTCTAGGAAGATCTACATCATTGTGATTTGCATCAACAACATCAACACTAGGAGAATCATTATCTTTAGCTTCTTGTTCATGATCCGAAGATACATCTATATTCAGTTTTTCAATATCTCTTTCTAGAATGTTTGTATCTTCCTCATCATCAATCTTTTCAGAACTTGATGCTAAAGATTCATCAAAAATTACATGAATAGATTCTTCTACAATTAAATTTCTCTTGTTAAACACTCTATAGGCTTTACTAGATGTTGAATACCCTAAGAAAATGCCTTCATCAGATTTTGCATCAAATTTTCCTAGATTATCTTTACCATTATTATGAATGAAACATTTACAACCAAATGCATGAAAGTAACTTATGTTTGGTTTTCTATTATTCCATAGTTCATAAGGAGTTTTCTTAATGATTGGCCTAATTAGAGCTCTATTAAGAATGTAGCATGCCGTGTTTATAGCTTCCGCCCAAAAGTATTTTGGTAGGTTGCTTTCACATAGCATGGTACGGGCCATGTCTTCTAAGGTTCTATTTTTCCTTTCAACTACTCCATTTTGTTGCGGTGTTCTAGGTGCTGAAAAATTATGATGAATGCCATTTTCTATGCAAAAGTTTTCAAATAAATGATTTTCAAATTCAGTGCCATGATCACTTCTTAGAGACACTATGGTGTTGTTTTTCTCATTTGTGACCTTCTTGAAGAATTTCAGAAATAATGGAAAGGTCTCATCCTTATGAGCTAAAAACAATACCCAAGTGTATCTAGAATAATCATCTACAATCACAAGACCATATTTCTTTCCTCCTAGACTTGTGGTTCTAGTAGGTCCAAAAAGATCCATGTGAAGTAGTTCAAGTGGCCTAGAAGTGGAAACAATATTTTTAGTTTTGAAAGAATTTCTAGTTTGTTTTCCAAATTGACATGCATCGCAAATTTTGTTATTTTCAAAATCTAGTTGTGGAAGTCCTTTTACTAAATCCATTCTAATTAATTTTGAAATAAGGTGTGTGCTTGCATGACCTAATCTACGATGCCATAACCAACCAATCTCATTCATATTAGCATTATTAGCAACTAAGCAATGATTACTAGTAGACAAATTGTCTAAATCAATCAAGTATATATTGCCATTTCTATTTCCAATAAAAATAATGCTATTATCAATGGGATTAGAAACAGTGCAGATTGATGCTTCAAATGATACTTTAAAACCTTTATCACATAATTGACTAATACTTATTAGATTATGTTTTAAACCATTAACATATAAGACATTTTCAATATATGTGGAGGGAGTTATTTGAATTTTACCAAACCCCATGATTTGGCCTTTGCCATTGTCACCAAATGTAACAACTCCTCTTTTGCTCTCAAGGGTGATGAATTGATCCTTGTCACCCGTCATGTGTCTTGAGCAGCCACTATCGAGATACCACTTTCGCTTTGATCTTTTGGCCGCAAGACACTCCTGCAAAAATAATTAAGTCTTATATTTAGGTACCCAAGCCTTCTTGGGTCCTTCATGGTTAGTAGCATAAAAAATTGTTCCTTTGGGAACCCAAATTTTCTTGCCTTTACTACTTAAATTTTTGTTACTATTTCTCATGTTACATTCATAGGTTTTATGACCTTTCTTGTTACAATAATGACATGTAACATTATCTCTATTTTGTTCTTTTCTAAAGAAGTTTTTGACAAATTTTTGTTTTAAGTTAGGTCTATATCCTAAACCAGCTTTATCATATATGGCTCTTTGATTGCTTAACAATAAATTAAGTTTTTCAGAACTATAAGTAAATTTATCAACAATACTTTTATATTTATCAACTTCCTTCTTTAATTTATCATTTTCATTAGAAATTGATTCCTTTTCTTTTGTCAAATTATCATTTTCAGATTTTAGTATTTTAATCTCATTAGTAAGATCATCTTTTTCTTTGATAAAATTGAGCTATCATTTTTCAAAGACTTGTATTTCTTTTTCAAAATTTTAAAGTCATCTACTAGTTCATTGAAAGCTTCAAATAATTCATCGAAAGCAAAATCATCACAAGGGTTTTCAGAACTTACCTCATCATCCTCGTTTGCCATGAAGCAAATGTTGGCAACCTCTTTTTGTTCTTCCTCCGAAGAGGATTCATCGCTGTCGCTCCAAGTTGCAACATAGGCTTTCTTCTTCTTCTTGAAAGTCTTTTAGTTGAGGACAATCGTATCTAAAGTGCCCCGGTTTCTTACATTCATAACAAATCAAGGGGTCTTTCTCTTGTCCTTGTCCTTTTCCTTTTCTTTTTCTCCTTCCATCTTAAATCCAGATTTCTTCTTGTGGAAGGGTCTCTTTCTTCTCATGAATTTTTTGAATTTTCTTGCTAGAAGAGCTGTCTCATCATCATCTTCTTCACTATCACTGCAGCTTTCCTCATTTTCTGCAGCCTTAAGAGCTATAGTCTTCTTTTTCTTGACTTCCTCCTCTTGATGTTGTTTCATGGTTAGCTCATGAGTCATCAAGGATCCAAGTAGCTCCTCCAGGGGTAATGTGTTGAGGTCCTTGGCTTCTTGGATTGCTGTCACCTTTGCTTCCCAAGTCCTTGGAAGTGACCTAAGAATTTTGCGAACAAGTTCAGAATTAGTATAGGTTTTTCCAAGACTTTTCAAACCATTCACAATATCGGTAAATCTAGTGTACATGCAAGCTATAGTTTCAGTTTGCTCCATGCTAAATAATTCATATTTATGAACAAGAATATTTATTTTAGATTCTTTTACTTGGTTGTACCCTCATGGGTAACCTCTAATCTATCCCAAATCTCTTTTGCGGAATTACATGTAGAAATGCGATTAAATTCATTAGCATCTAATGAACAATATAAGACATTCATGGCCTTAGCATTGAGCTGTGCCATTTTCCTATCATTATCATTCCAATCCCTTTCGGGCTTCGGAACAATAGTGCCATCAACAATGTGTGTGGGTGTACTAGGTCCATTAATTATAACACCCCACAATTCATAATCAGAAGCTTGAATGAATATCCTCATTCTTGCTTTCCAATATGAATAGTTGGAACCATTAAATAAGGGAGGTCTATTCGTAGAATGACCTTCGGCAAATGATCCAACATGAGCTGCCATTTGGATCTTTAGCTCTTGATCGTGTGATCAAATAAACAATGAGCACTTGCTCTGATACCAATTGTTGGCCCAGATGGCAACCCAAGAGGGGGGGGTGAATTGGGTTCTTTAAAAATTTAAACCTTTTGAAAAACTATTGCTTTAAGTTAAATGAAATTAAATGCAATGCAAATATAAAGCACAAACAAGGAGATAAAGATAGAGATAATGAATGCACGACAAACACAAGGATTTTATAGTGGTTCGGTGTATCCAACACCTACGTCCACTCCCAAGATTCACTTGGGTCCACACTATAACCAACTAGATTACAGCCGAGTTGTTTTACAAGAGCACAACTCACAACTTGTTGTTTTTCCTCCGGGATCACAACGAACCCAGCCGGTTTTCCGGGCTCACCAGCACAAAACCCTAAACTCAAGCTAATCTAGCTTGACCCGAGGTTAACAACCTCCACTAGTTCAATCCCCTTGATAGAACTAGCACAAACAAATATAAGAATGTTTTACAATGATTCACAGCTCCTTAGTTGAGCAAATATTCAAAATAAAGTAAACAAGTTTAGAAAAGCCTGTTTGGAGATGATTGAATTTGAGCTTTTCTTCTTTTCCTCTTCTTCCTTTGGAATGATGAATCAAGCCTCAGCTTTAATCCCTCACAGTCGTTGCAGTTGAGAAGATTGGAAATGGAAGAAACAGAGCTTTTTCTTCAATTTGGGAAATCCACCGATTTTTTGATTTGGGCGCCTTGGATTCCTCTTTGAGCTTTTTGGAGTGGAAGGATTTGAGTTTGAATGCTTTTCTCTTGAGATTCAGGCTCAGGCTTTCTCGGATTTTTGATTTGAAATTTTTCTATTTTCCGTCGTCTCTTTTCAAACGGGTGTTTTCCCTTTTTATAGATTTCTTTTAATCCATTTTGGAAGGAAACTAGCCGTTGGAGTGTACCTAGAAAAAATATATCCGTTAGAAATTAGGTAAAAAGGAAATATTACCGTTAGAGCTGATCTGGCAATTTAAATTTTGTTCCAGTCAGGTTGGAGTCGGCTCCAACTTTTCAGGTGTCGGCTCCAGATCGTTTTTCAAAAATAGAAATTTTCGAGTTCGTTGAGGAGTCGGCTCCGAAAAAGTAAGTGTCGGCTCGCCATCGTCAGGTGTCGGCTCCCGAATACTGTGTGTGTCGGCTCCAGGATGCTCAAAAAATCAACGTTCTGTCCCCGCATCGGAGTCGGCTCCAGACACTGTAAGTGTCGACTCCGAAACTCTGGGTGTCGGCTCCGAAACTCTGGGTGTCGGCTCCGGACCGTATCAAAAATCAGAATAAAATTTGAATGGCCATGGGGTCGGCTCCAGGATTCTAGTGTCGACTCCAGGTTCTGAAACTTTGAAATTGAAGTTTTGCAATTGATTCAAAACACGTTTCTTAATTCATTTAAATTGATCAAATAATTTAACTCCTGAAACACTTCTCAAATCCATTAGTAATCAAATAAATATACTCAATTCCTTTATTAATCATCAAAATCAATAATTGGGTCAACAGGTTTGTAACTAGAGCTATATGGAAAGGAAATAACGGAGAATATAGGCCACCGAAAGACTCTGACGACACTCCAGTTCATAAGTTATACAGTATGACATTCGTGCTACAAAACAGTAAACTCTAAACAGTTATGACTTTCGGAATGTCATAACTGTTTTGGTCTAAGGAAGTTACCTGCGCATTAAACGGTTTGGTCACACATTAACTTCCTCTAACGATAAAAAACTGTTGGTGTAATAAAGGAGCTTTACAAAGAAGTGAAAATAAGAACTTTTTACTTCCTGCTGCGGATGACATTTTCTCGAGAAGTTTTCTTCCGACCGGACTCCTCAGAGCGAGGGCTCAGGATCTTGCTCAAACCTTGGACTGATTCCTTAGCATCCGAAAGCCAGAGCGAGAGGGAAGAAAGAGTTTTTCTTGCACAGATGTAATCCAAGAAAAAATGGCGGTAGAAGTAGGCTGGAGGAAAAGGGCATTTTCGTCTGCACAATAATTTTAAAATAAAGGTGAAGCGCTTTTAATGGCCATCACGATCAAAACGTAACATCCTAGCAGAGCCATACCGTTCCGCATCGTCAGCCACATAGGATCCACGTGGATCAATCAGGAGAGGCGGTGCAGCCCATGTAAGACTTGCTGCACCGAGAGCGGTGTACAAAAACTTTTCCTACTTTACAATGATTCAATAGTGAAACAGATTGCCAAGAACTAGAGTTGCTAGGAGTGAATGCAAATAGTTTGATCACTTGGTCAATGTCATTATTGATAGATAAAAGCTTTTTGGACTTTTAAAGTCTGTTAGTTGGCATGCAATGGGAAGAAGTCTTTTCTCTTTAAAAAAAAAAGTCTCCTATTACGTTTTTTTTTAAAAAAAAAAGAGAATAGAAGGAAGAAGAGATCTTTTAATAATCCTAATGTCCAAATTTATACTATCACTATAATTACAGTTTTCTTATTTTGAGAAGAAGTGGGTGTAAGGGTATTCATCAAGGTTTTATTAAATTATAACATATTGCAGAAGCTTAAGATACTAAGATGATGACATTTTTAGATGTTTTAGTATCACAATATTAGTTTTATGGCGTGCTTGCAACTTCTTTTTTTTAACTTTCTTGTTGTTGCTATTTAGATGATCACATCTAGTTTGCTTTGAGTAATGTCCATATTAGTTTGCTTTCCTTGTCACCGAGTTAAAATGCCATGGGGTTCCTTCCGGTTGCCATGCCACATTCTTATGCTAGACTAACTTGGTATATTTCGATTTGTTTACCCTTATACAGGTTTGAGTGAACTGTAAGAGCGATTTAGGTTAATGTTATATATTGCTATCATAATATACGATAGATGGTGTTAACGTTTACAATGATCTTTGATATAGTTGGTAAGTAAAATGGTTAGTAAATGATGTGGTTGGAAAACAAAAAAGTAAGATCCTGGTCCTAGGCGGCCCTCAAGGTCTGGGCGGCCCCCAGAGTCTGGGCGGCCCCTAGTCCTGGGCGGCCTCCTGGTCCTAGGCGGCCCCCAAAGTCTGGGCAGCCCTAGGCCTAGACGGCCCCCAGGTCCTAGAAGGCCTCCTAATCCTAGACGGCCCCTAGAGTCTAGGCGGCCCCTAGTCCTGGACGGCCCCTAAGTCCTAAGCGGCCCTTGGCCCAGACGGCCCCCAGGTCCTATGCGGCCTCCTGGTCCTAGGCGGCCCCCAAAGTCTGAGCGGCCCCTAGTCCTAGACGGCCCCCAGGCCCTGGGCGGCCTCCTGGTCCTAGGCGGCCCTCAAGGTCTGGGCAGCCCCAGAGTCTAGGCGGCCCCTAGTCCTAGGCGGCCCCAAGGTCCTAGGCGGCCTTCTAGTCCTAAGCGGCCCCCAGGGTCTGGGCGGCCCCTAGTCCTAGGTGGCCCCAGGTCCTGGGCGACCTCCTGGTTCTAGACGGCCCCCAAAGTCTGGGCGGCCCCTAGTCCTAGACGGCCCCCAGGTCCTGGGCGGCCTCCTGGTCCTAGGCGGCCCCCAAAGTTTGGGCGGCCCCTAGGCCTAGACGGCCCTCAGGTCCTAGGCAGCCTCCTAATCCTAGATGGCCCCCAGAGTCTGGGCGGCCCCCAGGTCCTGGGCGGCCTCCTGGTCCTAGGCAGCCCCTAGGTCCCGGGCGGCTTCCTGGTCCTAGGCGGCCCCCAAGGTCTGGGCGGCCCCTAGTCCTGGATGGCCCCTAACTCCTAGGCGACCCTTGGCCCCAGACGGCCCCCAGAGTCTGGCGGCCCCAGGTCCTAGGCGGCCCCCAGGTCCTAGGCGGCCTCCTAATCCTAGACGGCCCCCAGAGTCTGGGCGGTCCCTAGTCCTAAGCGGCCCCCAGGATCTGGGCGGCCCCTAGTCCTAGGCGGCCCCCAGGTCCTGGGCGGCCTCCTGGTCCTAGGCGGCCCCCAAAGTCTGGGCGGCCCCTAGTCCTAGACGGCCCCCAATCTTGGAATCATTCTCGTATCAGGGGCACTAAACACGATGAGCTGTCGTGTCCGGAACAGAAATCGAGAATCATTAAGCATCATGACGCTTTAAATGGTTCGAATAAGACAAACAATGGAACATCGCCGTTCATCTAGAAAAAGGAGATACTGAGCTCCTGTTTTAGGACCAGATACCTTTTCTCTGACTCTGACACTCCCACTAACCCTAACATTCCCTTGGGATAACCAAGGTCATCATGAAGATCCTTATCTTCACAAGTAAGTTTCTTAATACCTTTATTGTTAATCACGATGAATGACCACGTAGCAAGCGCTGGGCTAGGGTAAACATTTATCTTACACGTGGACCTTCTGACCCACGAAAAAAAAGGAAAAAAGAAGAAGCTCGGAGGGGATAAGAAGGGTGGGGGGGGGAGGGGGTGCTTGAAGGAAGGGGGCTCCTTTTTCCTTTAGTAAGAGATCTCATAGCAAAGAAAAAGATAAACAAAAATATGGTGATTGAGCAACATCAGATTGGCGCGCCAGGTAGGGGACCATCGTCGGAGCAGTGAGTAATACCTGTTCTACGGTTCCACGAATATGAGCTCTAGATCTCTGGAAGAGGATCCCTCTGATTGGTCTGGGCATCTCTCGCCTCCCAACCATGATCTCAAAACTCTTGGCTCTTCTGAGCCGGTGAAGCCGAACCCTCCGGTTCCTTCCTCGCCGCTGCCGGCCCCAGCTATTCCTCAAGACCCACTGCTGATCCTTACCCAGCAAGTCCAAACTCTTGTTGGGATGGTTCAACAGATGCAGGAACAGCACTCTAGAGGAGCCCGGCAACGGCTCGAGCCACCTTTGTTGCCCAGGTCGGCTACTCCTGTCAGTCGACAATCAGCTCGAGGAAGATCCCCTCCGACAAAGCCTCTCCGCCCTTATTCCTCAGGAGGGCGGCGCTCTCAAAGCTCCCGGGATGGTTCACGCTCTCTCACCCATTCCCTAGCAGCCCACCTGCCGGGCGGCGGCGGGGGAAGGAACCTTATGCGGAGCACCGCCGGTGGCGTCGTCAGTCTCTTTCTAGTTCCCCTGAACCAGCCGGAGGACGTATGACTGATCGGATGGAAAGGCGTCTTGAGGAGCAAGATCGCAGGCTGGAGGAACTTAGTCAAAGGATCAACAATCAGCCAGGGTCGGATTATGACACCCGCCCCCCTCTTACTCGGCGGGTTATGGAAGAGCCCATTCCAAGAGATTCTGATTTCCTCAACTGGACCCCTATAACGGTACCACCGATCCCCTAGATCATCTGGAGAGCTATAAAGCTATTATGCAGGTCCAAGGAGCGACTGATGCCCTCTTATGCATTGCCTTCCCGGCCACCCTCCGTAAGGCGGCCCGTGTTTGGTATTCTCGTCTGCCCTCACGTAGTATTGACTCTTTTCGATAACTGGAGAGATCTTTCCTGGCTCATTTCGATGCTTGTCGAAAGATTCCTCGAGTAGCAGACAGCTTATTCTCCGTGCAGCAGCAAGAAGGAGAACCTTTGAAAGATTTTATAACCCGTTTCAAGGTGGCGGCCCTAGAAGTCTATCATCTTGAAGATGCTGTAGCCACGCTGGCTTTAAAACGGGGACTCGTCCCTCCCGTTTTACTTACTCTCTGGACAAAAAACCTCCTTCCTCTTATGCTGATCTCTTGAGCCGTGCGCAGAAGTATATCCGCGCCGACGAAGCTGATTCATCAAGGAGAGGTGCGCAGGAGAGGACTGGCAAGAGACCCGCTCGCCCAGAGTTGAACGGGCCCCCTCCCAAGAAGTCCGAACCCTCGCGCGACCGACTGACCGCCGCAAGAGCCTGGCTCCCAGAGAAGACCATCTTACACCCCTCCTAGCGCCCCGGGCTCATATCCTTATGAAAATTGAAAACGAGCCTTATTTACGGCATCCACCCCCGTTGAAGAAGGGCACCGCCCGCGACAGGAGCCGTTATTGCCGTTTCCACAGGGATTACGGCCATGACACTGAAGAATGTCGAACTTGAAGCAAGCCATCGAAGAACTCATTCAGAGGGGATATCTTGGGCAGTACATCCAGAAGAAAGAGGCTCCTCCCATACCAGCTTTGATGGGACCTCCTCCCGCTCAAGCCAACATTGATAACACCCCAACAGAACGGATGGTGGGCATGATTTCCTACGGAAGAGCCTCATCTTCTAAGAGGCCAAGGGGAGGGGGAGAGCTAGATGATGTAATTCCTTCTGGGGAAGATATAGCGGGGGGTAATGTTGTAAAAGATGATAGCGTCGTTGTTTCAATGACGGTCGCTAAACATCCTGTAAGGAGGATCTTAATTGACAGTGGAAGCTCCGCTAATGTGCTTACTTATGACGCATTTCTTTGGATGAATTTACCTCTTGACTCTCTTCGGCCTGTAGCCGTCCCTCTAGTCGGTTTCACTAGAGACTCTATACGAGTGGAAGGTGAGATTACTTTACCGGCAACGGCAGGATCGCCGCCATGTCAAAGCACGGTAATGCTGGATTTTCTGGTGGTTCGGGTTCCCCTGGCTTACAACGCCATTCTCGGCCGCCCCGGGTTGAATATGTTAGATGCAGTTATATCTACCAAGCACTGTTGGTGCAGTTCCCTACCAACCAAGGAGTTGGTGCGATGCACGGAGAGGTAGACTCGGTTAGACCCTGCTATCATTTAGCCCCTAGTCCTCAGGTGGCTAAAATTCCTCCGGTCGCCGAGTCGTTTGACCCTAGAGAAGTTGAGCGAAGAGGAGAGCCAGCGGAGCTTCTAATATCTTGCCCCCTGGGGGATGATCCCACTAAGATCGTGCAAATTGGTGAGCTCCTCTTCCCTGAAGTCCGGGATCAGCTCCTAGCCTTCTTATCGGCAAATGCGGATGTCTTCGCCTGGAAAGTGACGGACATGGTCGGGATTCCTCCGGAGGTGATTCTTCATCAACTTAATATCAACCCAAGCTGCCGCCCTGTTGCCAGAAGAAAAGGAGTTTCGCCTCTGAGCGGCAGAGGGTCATTGACGAAGAGGTGGATAAATTGCTTATGGCCGGTCATATTCGGAGGCACAATATCCTGATTGGCTAGCCAATGTGGTCATGGTCCGGAAGGCCAACGGAGGATGGAGAATATGCATCGATTACACCGATCTTAACAAAGCTTGTCCTAAGGACAGTTTTCCATTGCCACGGATCGACCAGTTAGTAGATTCAACCTCTGGTTATGAACTTCTTAGCTTCATGGATGCCTTCTCAGGGTACAATCAGATAAAATTGAACCCCTTAGATGAAGAGCATACTTCTTTTATCACCGAGAAGGGCATCTATTGTTATAAAGTAATGCCCTTCGGGTTGAAGAATGCAGGAGCTACCTATCAGAGGCTGATGAACAAAGTTTTTAAAGACCAGCTCGGCCGCAACATGGAAGTATATGTAGATGATATGTTGACAAAAAGCACCTGTGCCACTGACCATGTCGCCGACCTGCAGGAGACCTTCCACAACCTCCGGCTCCATAGAATAAAGCTCAACCCACGTAAATGTGCATTTGGAGTTACTGCAGGGAAATTCTTGGGTTTCTTGGTTACCCGCGGGGGATTGAGGCAAACCCAGAGAAAATTCAGGCCATTCTCAATATGAGGCGGCCTATATGTAAGAAAGAGGTGCAACAACTCACCGGGAGGATAGCAGCATTAAGCCGATTTTTGTCAAGATCGGCCGAGAGGTGTCTACCCTTCTTCAAGGTCTTACGTAAAGCGGACGGTTTTGAGTGGACGAAAGACTGTCAGCAAGCTTTTGAAGAACTTAAGGAGTTCTTGTCCACACCGCCCCTGTTGTCTAAACCGGAAGAAGGAGAAAAGCTTTTCCTCTATCTTGCGGCTTCCTCAGAAGCCGTTAGTTCCGTTCTGGTGCGTGTCGGCGACCATGCCATTCAAAGACCTGTGGATTATACCAGCAAAGTACTTCATGGTGCAGAAGAGAGGTATTCCAAAACGGAGAAAGTCATTTTTGCTTTATTCATCTCCGCCCGACGACTCAGACCCTACTTTCAGGCCCATCCTATAGTCGTCCTCACTGATCAACCTCTCAGAGCCATTTTGTCACGACCAGACACCTCTGGCCGGTTGGCCAAGTGGGCCATCAAACTAGGGGAATTCGACTTGTCATTTCAGCCCAGAGCAGCTCTGAAATCCCAGGTCTTGGCTGATTTCCTAGTAGAATGCACTTGGTCTGAGGAACATCAAGAAGAGTTCCCCCGGATTCTTTTAGATGCTGACGAGGGGAATGATAAAGCATGGGTCCTCCACGTCGACGGAGCCTCTAACTCCCAGGGGAGCGGGGCTGGTCTTATTCTTGCCAGCCCAGAAGGTGTGGTACTGGAGTATGCTCTTCGTTTCCTCTTTGAAGCCACTAACAATCAAGCTGAATATGAAGCCTTGTTAGCCGGAATCAAACTAGCGCATGGGATGGGAATCAAGCATCTTCGAGCTTTCACTGACTCGCAGCTTATTTCTGCCCAGGTGGCAGGGGAGTATGAAGCTCGGGACCCTATCATGTCCCAATATCTGAGCAAGGTTAAACTATTAGTTCCCTTGTTAGATCACTTCACCATCAGCTATATCCCCAGAGGTGAGAATGCTAGGGCTGATATGTTGGCCCGGCTTGCTACATCTGTGGATAGCGCCATGGGCAAAACCTACATCGAGTACCTGGAGACACCTAGCATCGAGCTGTGGAAGAAGCTTTGCCCGTTATCCAAGAGGAAACCTGGATGGAATCTTATATCCGATATTTGAAGGACGGCGTTCTCCCAGTTGATCATGAGGAAGCTAAGCTGCTCAAGCGGAGGGCTTCTAAATTTGTACTGCTAGATGGCCGACTCTACAAGAGATCCTTTTCTCAGCCTCTCCTCAAATGTGTTAGCGCGGTAGATGCTGATTATGTCCTTAGGAAGATTCATGAAGGCATCTGTGGGAATCACTCAGGAGGCCGATCTCTGGCGCGCAAGGCCCTCCGACAAGGATATTATTGGCTGACCATGCAAGAGATGCAGCCGAACTGGTGAAAAGATGTGACCAATGCCAACGGTACGCCTGCATTCAACGATAACCGTCTTCCCAGTTAAACCCTCTTTCTGCTCCCTGGCCTTTCGCTCAGTGGGGCATGGACATCCTTGGCCCTTTCCCTCCGGCGTCAGGACAGCGAAAATTCCTGCTAGTCGCCGTCGATTATTTTACTAAATGGGTCGAAGCCGAAGCACTCGCTAGGATCACTGAAGCCAAAGTCAAAGCCTTTTTCTGGAAAGCCATTATTTGTCGATACGGCATACCACATACTCTTGTCACTGATAATGGCCGACAGTTCGACAACATCACCTTCCGGACCTTTTGTGCTGATCTCGGCATCACGCAGCGATTCGCCTCCGTCGGCCATCCGCAATCTAATGGAGAGGCCGAGGTTACAAATCGTATGATATTGCGGGGACTGAGGACCAGACTGGATACGTCCAAAGGAAGGTGGGTGGAAGAGCTTCCGAGTGTACTCTGGGCATACCACACAACTCCCAGGACACCAACGGGAGAGACGCCGTTCAATCTGATTTTCGGTTCCGAAGCTGTTATTCCCGTCGAAATTGGCCTACCAAGTAGTCGAGTAGAATCATATGACGAAGCAGACAACCTTCCTAATTTAAGAGCCAATCTTGACCTCATTGATGAAGCAAGAGATCGAGCTCGAATTAAAATGGCAGCCTACCAGCAGCGGGTAGCGAGGTATTATAATACCCGCGTCCGCTCAAAAAGCTTCGCCAGGGAGATTTGGTTCTAAGAAAGGCTTCGGTGTCTAAACCAACAGAGGGGGGCAAATTATCTCAAACTGGGAAGGGCCCTACCAGATAGCAGAGGTCCTTCACCGTGGAGCATATCGACTTGGAGATCTGAATGGGCAACTAATCCCCGAACGTGAACGCAGATAATCTCCGGCAATACCACCAGTAATGTAATGTATTTACCCAAAAATTAATAAACGTGCATGTTTGGAGATTTCCTGTAGATGATCCTTCAAAGAAGCTCGGCGGCCCTACAGTCCAAAGGACACCCCCAGGCTGGTATAACCTACCCCTGAGGAGGTTCAAGTCCACGACTTAAGCGGCCCCGAGTCATGCTCTTAGGCGGGTTCCTAGCTGCCCCCGAGAGACGATCCTTCAAAGCGGCTCGGCGGCCCTACAGTCCAAAGGACACCCCCAGGCTGGTATAACCTACCCCTGAGGAGGTTCAAGTCCATGACTTAAGCGGCCCCGAGTCACGCTCTTAGGCGGGTTCCTAGCTGCCCCCGAGAGACGATCCTTCAAAGCGGCTCGGTGGCCCCACAGTCCAAAGGACACCCCCAGGTCGGTATGTCCTACCCCTGAAAAGGTTCAAGTCCATGACTCAGGCGGCCTCGACTTAGACGACCTCGAGTCATGCCCTTAGGCAGATACCCAACTACCTTCGAGACACAATTCTGCAAAAGGACCAAGTGGCCCCACAGTCCTAAGGACATCATGCCTCCTCGGACCCAGGGCAAACTCTCCATGGAGGTCCCTAAACTGCCCTATCAAAGTTCAGGACTTACATCCTGAGACAATATACCAGAAAATGACCCCGAGATTCGAACTTAACGTCAACTCGTGGATGGATCTCCTAAGCAATAGGTAGAAATCAGGAATCGAACAGATGAAGCATTGCGTAACATCAAGTAAGCAAAAAGTGGCGTCTACTCATTCAAAGTCAATTCACTATAAAACTTTATAATGTATTGTCTGTGAACTGATATCAACTGACTTACAAAAAGAGGTCCTTTAAAGGACCAAGTCAAGAACAAAAAGTTAAGATCAAGATAAACCTAGACACCTTCTATCGGTCTTCGGGGTGCTCCTTCTCAGTAATTGGATCAGAAGCCGGCTCCTCAGTAGTGGGCGTTTCTGCGACAGGGTCTTTGGTCATCACCGCTCCATCCACCGCATCTTCAACCTCCATATCAGATGTTTCTTCATCATCCGCGGGTTAAAACGTTCAAGGTTTTCTAAATTAAAGTGCCGGGCTAGCCTCCGTTTGCACCTCTCGAAACCCTGAATGAAAGCATCCAGGGCAGCCTCGTGGAGCTCCGACGCAAAGTCCGAAGAATCCTTGTACTCTTTGATGGCCTCCTGGACCTTGGCTTCGGCCATGGCCACCTTTTCCTGAGCTTTAGCCTCGGCTGCGGTCATCCTCTCCCGGGCCTCCGTCTCCACTGCTGCGACCCTGTCTAAAGCTTCCTTAGCATCCCTCTCGGCTAGAACCAGTTTTTCTGCAGCATCGCGAGCCACGGCTTCTGCGTTGTCAACTCAATTCTTAGTATGTTCTAGCCTGAGAGTGGTTTCCTTCAATCTTTCTTCTGTTGGCAGCAATTTCGCCCGAACTTCAGATAATTGGGGGTCTAAGCTCCGCAGCTCCTTCTCCGCCCTCCCCCGCCATGTTCGATAATCCTCCTGGATGACCCGAAGGTCATGTAGCGCTTTCGACTCTCGGGCCTTCGTCTCCACCAATTCTTTATCCAAGCTCTCACTACGAGACTTGGCCTTGGTCAGGTCTTCGCGCAACACAAAGAGGCCATTAGACATCTGCACAATACACTCGATGAATACCCGAACTCAATAATCACGAAAGGAGGAGAGAGGAGAAGATCGTAGCTCTACCTGAAGCGCGACTGTGAACATAGTGTCAAATGACTCCTCTTGGGATAGTTTCCTCATTTTATCCTGAAACCTGGGCAGGATCGAAAGTTTGAGGACTGTTTCTGATAAACAACTTTTATATGCGGTACCCAGGTTAGGCGGTTGGGAAGGTGGGGATGGACTTCTCAAAGCATCCGAGGGAGCGGGGCGAGGGTGCCTGCTTCCTTTGACGATGACGGGCCTGACGGATCAGTCTCAACGGCCTCCATGCTCCCTACCGATCCCCCGGCGCCCTTAGCAGAAGATGGGGCAACCGCCGGAAGGCTCCCCTCGACAGGATCTCCTATCGGTATCCCCTCAGGAGGACTTGCCTCTCCCTCGCTGTCTTCTATCAGTATTGCTTCGGGAAGAGCCGCTAGAGGTTGGGCACGACGGTCTAGTTCTGGCAGGCGGGGCCTTTTAGGTTCAGTTCCTGCCGTGCCACGGTCGCTTCCTCCTCTCTTTCGGAGGCCCGATATCAGCGAGTCTTGAGAAAACTTCATTGCTGCAATATAGAGAGCACACGGTTAGCTAAAAGGAGGACACCAAATATACTAGCTATGAATATAATAATAATAAAAAGAAAAATTCTTCGAGGCTCACTGGGCGTTGCAGCCAGCGACACCGGCACGAATGCAATCTCTCGGAGATTATCCTCCGATAGCAATTCCTTACTGGGAGGAATGATAATGGAAATCAGAGTGTTGAAAAGCTCATGGTCTCTCTCATCAACACTCGAGTTCTGGTTAGAACTGGTATCCGGAATACCCCAATCTATGTCCAACCCCTCCAAGTGTGCGTAAAAAAACCGAGACTTCCATCCTTTAATTTTAGAAGGAAGGTTAAGCCTAAGGACTCTCTTAGGCCTCGACGCGAAGCTCCACCACCCATCCCTAACAGGGTTTCGAATCCTATACAATGCCCTAAATAAAGAAAGTCGGGTGGAAGCTCCATGAAAGGAACAAAGCACTAGAAATGAAAAATGACACGAATGGAATTGGGGTAAGTTGTGCGGGAAGAAGGAGATACATGTTCAACAAGTTTACGAAGAAAGGATGTAAGGGCAATCGTAGACCGCCCTTAAAAAACTCTTCGTACAACGCAACCTTTCCTGGTTGCGCTAGAGTGACTCTATCTTCGGGGAGGGGAGCGGAAAGCCGAATGTCACTAGGGATCCCAAACTGAGCCCTCAGGTTCCTAAGATCTTGGGAAGTTGTAACTGAGGCGACATCCGCCAGCCTGGACGATTTGGAAGCAATCGCAGGAAGCCCTACCTCACGGCTGGTAGATGAGGAGGAAACCCTAGGAGACTGGGGTAACAACCTAGACACAGGCTGCGCAGACCGAGCGACAGGCTGATCCCCATGGATGGCTACCCCTCCGAGGGCCTATCGATGCGCCTGAAGAATCTCCTCACGGGAAGGTTCGATCATGGGGCCTTTACCTTTCCTATCTTGGGAGGGATCCATGGAAAAAGAAAAGAGAAGAAGAAGTCGACTAACCTGGACTTGGAGAGATAAAATCGCAGAAGGATATACAAAATAAAGATTAAGGGATGGAGGGGACGGCCCCCCATTTTTATATTTCGGACGCAACGCCTCGAGCGCCGCAAGGCCACATGGCAGTCCCCCAGTGGGATCGGACAAGCGAAAAGACACTATCTTCCTAGAGATATGAGTCTCCCCTCTTTCCTCCTTTTCTCGAAACGACACTTATCATGTGCTGGGATTTGAAATTCGAATTTTTTCGCCCTTCTCCCTTGCACGTGTGCAACGCACATGAATACAAGGGACATGGGCGAGGGGGCATATGATATAGTTGGTAAGTAAAATGGTTAGTAAATGATGTGGTTGGAAAATAAAAAGTAAGATCCTGGTCCTAAGCGGCCCTCAAGGTCTGGGCGGCCCTAGTCCTGGGCGGCCTCCTGGTCCTAGGCGGCCCCCAAAGTCTGGGCGGCCCCTAGGCCTAGACGGCCTCTAGGTCCTAGGCGGCCTCCTAATCCTAGACGGCCCCCAGAGTCTGGGCGGCCCTAGTCCTGGACGGCTCCTAAGTCCTAGGCGGCCCTTGGCCCCAAACGGCCCCCAGGTCCTGGGCGGCCTCCTGGTCCTAGGCGGCCCCCAAAGTCTGGGCGGCCCCTAGTCCTAGACGGCCCCCAGACCCTGGGTGGCCTCCTGGTCCTAGGCGGCCCTCAAGGTCTGAGCGACCCCCAGAGTCTGGGCGGCCCCTAGTCCTAGGCAGCCCCCAGGTCCTGGGTGGCCTCCTGGTTCTAGGCGGCCCCCAAAGTCTGGGCGGCCCCTAGTCCTAGACGGCCCCCAGGTCCTGGGCGGCCTCCTGGTCCTAGGCGGCCCCCAAAGTCTGGGCGGCCCCTAGGCCTAGACGACCCCCAGGTCCTAGGCGGCCTCCTAATCTTAGACGGCCCCCAGAGTCTGGGCGGCCCCCAGGTCCTGGGCGGCCTCCTGGTCCTAGGCGGCCCCCAGGTCCCGGGCGGCCTTCTGGTCCTAGGCGGCCCCCAAGGTCTGGGCGGCCCCTAGTCCTGGACGGTCCCTAAGTCCTAGACGGCCCTTGGCCCCAGACGGCCCCCAGAGTCTGGGCGGCCCTAGTCCTAGGCGGCCCCCAGGTCCTAGGCGGCCTCCTAATCCTAGACGGCCCCCAGAGTCTGGACGACCCCTAGTCCTAAGCGGCCCCCAGGATCTGGACGGCCCCTAGTCCTAGGCGGCCCCCAGGTCCCAGGCGGCCTCCTGGTCCTAGGCGGCCCCCAAAGTCTGGGCGGCCCCTAGTCCTAGACGGCCCCCAATCTTGGAATCATTCTCGTATCAGGGCACTAAACACGATGAGCTGTCATGTCCGGAATAGAAATCGAGAATCATTAAGCATCATGATGCTTTAAATGGTTCGAATAAGATAAACACTGGAACATCACCGTTCATCTAGAAAAAGGAGATACTGAGCTCCTGTTTTAGGACCAGATACCTTTTCTCTGACTCTGACACTCCCACTAACCCTGACATTCCCTTGGGATAACCAAGGTCATCATGAAGATCCTTATCTTCACGAGTAAGTTTCTTAATACCTTTATTGTTAATCACCGATGAATGACCACGTAGCAAGCGCTGGGCTAGGGTAAACGTTTATCTTACACGTGGACCTTCTGACCCACGAAAAAAAAGGAAAAAAAGAAGAAGCTCGGTGGGGATAAGAAGGGGGGTGCTTGAAGGAAGGGGGCTCCTTTTTCCTTCAGTAAGAGATCTCATAGCAAAAAAAAAGATAAACAAAAATCTGGTGATTGAGCAACATCAATCTTTACATGTCGAGCTAATAACTGATCAAACCAATAGAGCACTTCCTCCGACAAATCAATGCTTGCATGCAAGAGAGAGAAAAGAAAAGAGAGTGCAAGAGATTCAAAGAGTACCTCTAGAGAAAACCCTTCAAAGCTCACATTAGCCTGAGCAACATGGAAAAAGACCCAAAGCCTTCTGAATAAGCACTCTAGAGTTGGAAGCTTAGGCTGTTTTTTAAGTTGCTAGGAGAGTTTTCTATAAGTTGGTCTCTTAGCGATGGATAGCTCTAATGAGTTGGCTCTTTATAAGAGATGGTTGCCTTAAAGAAGTATTGATCTTCGTATTGTCAAGTTAACCTTTCAATAAGTGATGCATCCTTTATTACCATGATATGTTGATGATTTAAGATGGTGACTAGAATTATCTCAAATAAAGGGTTCTTTTCTATTTGGGTAGTAGACACCTTCTTGACTTGGACCACACCTTAAATAAGAGAGGATCTCAAATAGATTGGCCTAATTCAAGAGGTATTTTCTTTAATTAATTAATTAATTTTTTTTATCGAGATGCTCCTAGTAATCTAGTCGGCCATGTCACGTTTGATCCTGAATATTTGGGTCACATAGCAATTTGATTAGTGCAATAACTCTTTTTGCTGCATCGACATCTCAAATTAGCTCCTCTCACAAGAGATAGTCATTTAAGAATATTGATTAGAATTTGAGAGCTCTCTCGATGACTATTATACCATATTCGATACTAAATTTCTTATAAATTTCTGGTCTTCTAGCTTTGTTTTTCTTGAACATTAAAAATTACCTCTATGTCCATATATTTAATATTTATAAATGATATAAACTAGTTCGATGAATCACGTTTACCCTTCATGCCATGGCAACATGGGAACTAATGAGATAATTGAAGAGAGTCTTATAACATTGTGCACCTATAACTAGACTAATATATACTCTTAGTTATCTCTTTTTTCACTCAAAATTCATTTTGGTTCTTAAATTTTTAATTGTAATAATTTAGTCTTTATATTTAAGGATATTACATTTCTGATGTCTTATTACATAGAATAAATTTAAATTAATAGAGTAGCAGATGATATATCATGCATCTTGTCAATTAGTCATGTGTTATTCCATCAATTTAAATTTGTTTCATATAGTTTGACATTAACAATGTAACATTACCAAAATATAAGAAAATAAACTATAACAATTAAAAATTTGAGCTCTAAAATAAATTTTTGAGTGAAAGCTTAAGAATCAAAAATATATGTTAATCTATATATTATTGTACATATCTATGATTGAAATGTGAATACTGAAACCGGGGTAACAATATAATTGACGCAATCGATGCTGGATTGGTAGCTTTGCAACCATCCAATTACATGTGGATCTACGGTGAATTAAAGAATGGGAAGGCAACGTCTCTTCCTCTCTATCTGTTATCTAATGCAGCTATTTCATTGACTTGCTTGAGAAGGATCGAGAGATATTTCAGAGACTTTCTCTGGGCCTCCATGCAGGATAGACATGGTATTCACCTTGTGGCTTAGGACATTGTCTGTCTTCCGATTACTGAGGAGGGATTGGGGATCCAGTTTCTTACTGTTCGGAGGGAGGCTTTGATGGCTAGGCACGCCATGTGGTTTCTGCTTGAACCGCACTGTATGTGGAGCTCCTTCATGTATGCCAAGCATGGAGACTGGATTTCTTCTGATGATCCTCAGCCTATTCAAGGGCATTCCTTCTTCTGGAAAGAGATTTGCCGGCATTCTCTTGATATTCGGAACAGCATCTCGTGGATGATTGGTGATGGACTCTCGATGGATGTTGTTCGGGATACATGGATTGCAGAACTCTCCCTATCTTGTTGGCCTACCTTTGTCAGCATTGCCTTCACTAGTGGTATGAGAATCTCTGATTTAATCACCCAGGACCATTTGCCTTGGCATACCCCTTTGGTTTCCACTCTCTTCGATGATGACCTCTATCTTCGCATTCTATCTACTCCTCTCATTTCGGGTCATACCTTCGATGTCAGGGTTTGGAGGAGATCCTATCTATTTCGGACTCCTATTAGGGACCTCCTGAGGATCTATATGCCATAGTCCTAGCAGTTTTCAGATGTGCCATGGGTTTGGCATCTCCCTACTCATCCTAGGGTTTGGCTATTTTTTTGAAAGCTGGCTTGGAACTGTCTTCCCACATGCTCCCTTCTCTCAAGGCGTGGTTTGAGCATCCAGCCCACTTGCTCATTATGTGGCCTTGAGGAGGAGTCGATTGATCATGCTATTTTCACCTATTTCAGAGCCAGACATATATGACAGATTTCAGATGACCGGCCCTGGGACGTAGGTACTTCTTCTCCCTGAATCTTTTTGGGGTTCATTAGGCAGGACTTGGAACGGAGAATCCACCAGAAGGTTACTATGAGGGCTTATATTGCTAATTAGATTTTGTTATCTCGAAACCAGCTGGTGTTCACTGATGAGACGGCTCCTTCCTACAAGATCGTCAGGATAGCCTTCTCCTTAGCTGCGGAGTACACTTTCCATCACACAGATTTTAATTATAATAGCGTTAGACCCTAGAGCTCCAATGCTGCCCTGGCAGTGCACCGGCATACGGTCTTCATTTTTTGGGATCTCCCACCTCTAGGGTTTGTTAAAATCAATTTTGATAGGAGTGTTTGGGGTATAACTGCTGGATCAGCTTTTATGATACGAGGGCCGAATGGTGAGTTGTTGGCTGCTGATGGGTTCGACCTTCTTGACTCATCAGTGCCCCTGACTGAGCTATCTGTGGCTTGAGCGGGTATCTCCTGTGCCACCCATGTTCTGGGTGCCCAATGTCTTATCATCGAGGAGGATTCTATCACTGTTATCCACTGGCTTCGTCATGACCCTAGCGTCTGCTTGCTATCTAACCCCTTGATTATCGACATTCGATCCATTCTTCAGGGAGTTCAGAGTGCCCTGATTTGGCATATCTATAGGGAAGCCAATTCTGCAGTCGACTGGCTTGCCATTAGGGTCGCTGACCATTTTAGATTCTAAAGCTGGATGTAGGGAGATACATGCCCTTTTGTTCTGACTTAAATTTTGTATTTTGATATTTTGGGTTTGACTCATCCTAAAATGGTGTGATTGTATAAAATAAAATAAAATAAAATAAAAAATAAATGAAACGGGGAGGCAACGACAATAGCTAGCCTAGGGCAGCACATTCGAGCCACCTACCATTTCTCTCTTTGACCTATCATTCCTTGTATCTTCTTTAGTGGTACCATCATCGAAATATAATAAGAAAGGGGAGCGTGGCCTCCACGCGGCTTTAGGTTAAAATAATAGGAGTTGATGCGTGCCCGAACTGCCTTCCAAGAGAAGGGAAGCTTCATGCCACCCTTCCCTTCCTTGCTTTGAATGCAAGGAAAAGAGACATAAAAATATAAAACACTACAACTGGTCTATTGCTTAAGATTGGAAAGAGGATGGTGATCTGGAGCTGGGTATGTTCAACCTATACAGGCTGTCGCCACCTTTGTCTAGCATCACCAGGGTCTACCTCATTCTTTTCTAAGAATGTTGGACCCGATGCATGTTTGCTAGATGAAAAATAATGGCCACGTAAGATAGACACCACATGACAGTACGGTATAGAAAAAATTTGTCTTTAAGAAAAATGCTTCAGTGCACTGATTATAATAAGCAAATCAAAAAATTATCAGATCCAATCGACCGATCTTAAATAGTATGTTAATATTTTTATTCGAATAACATGAGTCTCGTAGTATATCTGGCCACCTAAAAACAAAGCAAACTTTAAGATTATAATGTAATATAATCAGCTAGTCTGTCTACAAATTTGAGCTGCGTTCTAGAGCTAAAGCTGATGGAAAGTGCCGCGTGGTCTCCACGCGCCTCTCGCTGATTATAACCATGGTAGACTTGTGGTTGAAGTATTGAGCAGCGAAGGAAGGTTCCTAAGCCCACCTTCCATCCTCCTTTTTGTTTGAATAATAAGAGAGACAAAAGGAAGAAAGAGAGTTGTTGAACCTGTTGATCTATCTAAAATTCAAAGAAGTCTCTTGACCTATGGAACGTAGATTCGTCTGCTCTACAGGAGTCCTAAAGGCATCACGTCTATCTTTTTGTTTTAAAAATATTTCAGAAAAAAAAATGATGAAAAAAATAATGTGAAAAAATAAATAGCACCTTCTTCATAATATTTATTTTCAATTGAAAGGAAGAAAAAGTGGGTGGACTTCATACATAATTTTTTCTTCCTCTTTCAACATGAAAAAATAAGGATGAAAAAGTATTTTATCTTTTTTTTTTTTTCCCTCTATCCATATGATCCCTAAGAATAAGAGCCAAAAGAAAAGAAGTTGTTTAATCCATTGATTTATCTAAAATTCAAAGAAGTCTTGTGAGGTATAGAATGTAGGCTCATTTATAGTTCTAAAATCATCAATATGGGAATCGGAATGAATATCAATCCAATCGAGTGACCAGATCAATGATTCAATGATTCAACCAATAAATACATAATAATAATAATTAAAATATAAATAATATTAAATAATATTAGCCATAATAATAAATAAATACAATTTTTTATTTAAAATTAATCTTTAATGTTTTAAAAAATATTGATGTCTGTTCACAAGTATAATAAAGAATAATAAAGATACAAAATTATTCATAAAGTTCGTATCCATAAAGTTGCAAACCTAATCTTTTGATGTTAGAGAAATGAAAGCCAAAAGGAGATATTTGATTTTAAAAGAAAAAAGTTTCTTAAAAAATAACATTAATATTTAAATATATTTATTTGAAAATTTTAAAGGATATGAAAATATCCGTTTTATTTCTTAGTCCAGCCATCGAATTCATAAAAAAATTGATCAAATTATCTGGTTTTGATCGGACAATTGCATAATTGGTTCAGATCAAGAACCATATATATCAACCAAGAGTTTGATTCAACACTTTGGTCTAATTTTGATAAGCATGATCACAACATTACAAAGCTATTTTTTGATTTCAAAAAATATGCCATAACTCCGCTTTGTAATTTATAATTATGAATTATCCTTCGTCGTGTTATCATTTTCACAATCTTTTAAAGTTCAAAAACATATAATCTAGTAATTTTTTTTAATTGACATCATCACTTTTACTTTCATTTTTATCATTGTTATCATCATAGATAAAAACGTCCTGATCATCATGTTTCATAGCCTGATTAAGTTACTAAATTAAGATTAATATGATAACTAATGTAGCCCGTCTTACGTCTCATTAAACCATATTATATTAGCAAAAAGAAAAAACTATATTATTAACCATTAAGGCAAATCCTCACTAAGGTTATATATAAAATGAGAACTAATGGATAGGTTTAGCCACTGCTGATGGTCAACAGCTCTTATTCCTATATATATATATATATATATATATATATATATATAATAGGGGTGGAGACAACCACTTGCCTACCTGCATGCACCTGCTGCAGATGGACATCATCAAAAGCCCACAGTTTCACATTAGACATTTGCCATCAAGATCAAAATGATTAAGTAACCCAAATAACCCACTTAAAAAAGTCACTCAGCTGGCGTGGTGTTTTGCCGTTGGCGCGTTCCATGGTTGGTGCGATGGAGCTGAGTTATTTTTCAAATGACTTTTCTGAGTCACCATGCCAATATATCCTAAATGCCAGTCCCTATAAATTTATAACGCCCTAACACAGCCCAGGAACCCAGCTCCAAGGCGAGTGAAGAGAAGTGATGGAGATGAAGAAGGCTTCTTCCCTCTCCGCCGCGCTCTTCCTCTTCTTCCTTTGTTTCACCTCCCTTGTGAGGTCCCAATCGGACTCCTGCTCTTCCAAGCTAGGTGTCAGTCACCTCATCCCTTTCAACACCACCTCCCTCAAATGCTTCTCTGCATGGAGTTCAGAAGGCTTCATTCTAAGGGTAAACTCCTCAACTCCATTCGCATTTACTATCTTACAGTACCGTAGTTAATTTTTTTGTCAACGTACGTACTGCTGGCTAACATTAATCTCTCCAACACTCCAAATGGAGAGGACGTGCAGTACGAGAAGGCGAGTTCTAATCTATGGAGCTACGTCCTATCGGCTCCCGACGCCGGCTCATACATTTCGATCGGGTTCTCGAGCGATGGCATGATGGTCGGAAGCAGTGCGGTGGCTGGGTGGATCAGCAGCAGTGGTCCAGGGATCGTGAAGCGGTACTACCTCGGCGGGACGAGCTCGAAGCGGTGTCCACCGGACCAGGGGAGCCTAGATCTGGTGCAGGACAAGTCGCTGATCGTGTCGCAGGGCTCGCGGCTGTACCTCGCCTTCCAACTCAATGGCGCCCAGGCTCCACAGAGGCTCATCTACGCTGTGGGGCCGCAGAACAACCTGCCCTCCTCCGATGGCTACTTGCCGAGGCACAGGAACATGGCGTCAGGTTCCATCAACGTCTCCGGCGGCGGCGGCGCCGCCGCCGGCGGTGAGTACTTTGCACCCCCTAAGGCAGACTAGGCTTGAATGTCTCGTACATTTGGCGTACATGATGTACTATAAGAGCATGCATATCTTGGTGTGTCGCGTGTGCAGGGGAGGATGGGGGTTCAGATGACGAGAATGGAGGAGGAGGAGGAGCCACGGCAGATGGAGGAGCCACAGCAGCTGTGGTGGAGGGAGGTGCTTCGGGCTTCGATCTCAAAAGGAAGCATGGCTCACTGGTCATCCTTGGATGGGGAGTGCTGATGCCAATTGGGATGATGATGGCCCGATACTTGAAGCAGTTTGATCCATTCTGGTTCTACTCGCACATCTCCATCCAAGGGATCGGTTTCGTCCTCGGAGTCATTGGTATAATCGTTGGCTTTAAACTCGATGATGAGGAAGGTGGAGGAAATAACGTAGAGACTCACAAGAACCTTGGCATCTTCATCTTGGTCTTTGGCTGCCTACAGGTAGCTAGAAACTTTACAGCCTTTTTTTTTTTTTTTTTTCTATACAGTATTTCGGCATGCCAGGCCTAGTGATCAAGCCTGCTCGCCATGAATTGTTCTTTAATTTTACAGGTGATGGCATTTCTTGCTCGGCCTAACAAGGATTCCAAGGTGAGGAGATATTGGAATTGGTATCACTACTGGGTCGGAAGAGCAGCTGTAGCTTGTGCGATAGGGAACATCTTTTATGGGATCGACTTGGCAAAGGAAGCTAGTTCATGGAGCATGGGATATGGGATTTTCCTTGGGGTTTGGGGGGTTCTTTGCCTTGTTTTTGAGGTGAAGAAGAGGGCGGAGGCATGATATCGATCTGTGGTCGTTGCACCCTTTTACTTTTTTAGTTGGTGTGGAGGTGCTTGCCATAGTTGTTATTTGTTATTTGTCTTGTAGCATGTTAGAAGATTATATTTTATATATGCTTTAATAAATCTATTAGCTTAGTTGACAATATTGTTAATGGCCTGATATTTGAACTTCGAACTGGGCATTCCAATAAATATTTTCACCAGGCGACAAGTTGCAAGACAACCTGCAAGTGAAACAAATCGCCAGGCTTGTCCGGATTACCAAGTTGCATAAAATCTGGTCAGAAGTTAGGAGAGACTTTTACAGTGGCATCTGAATTCCAGCACCCCTTGCAACCGAACTGCATCATTCTGAGTTTTAGATTTCATCAAAAACCTCAAGTGCTGTAAAACCAAACACGACCCTTCGATTTGAACCAAGGGCCAGGGTCGTTGGTTCTGCTGTTCTTTCAAACCTTATACTCTTTATTCCTCTTCGTAAGGCCCTCATGAGCATCCTAGTTTTTTTTTTTTTTTTGGCAACTTCCAGTTTTAATCAAAAGTTTCCTAATTAATATGTAAAATATAGAGATAAAATTTAGATGTAGTTTCTTAGGTGTTTGTCATTCGATTCTTCGCTTAACAAGTGACATATGTACAACTATCCTATTTGACAAGCAACATTATATGTTTGCCATTATTTTTTTAATAAAGTAATGAATCGTGTGCAACAAGTAGAATTATTGTCCACATATCACTTGTTGATTAGAGAATCACATCTAAGAAACTGTATCCAAATCAGGTCCAAACCGTAGAGGTTGAGAAGTGATCATGATCAGTCTGTTAACAAAACACTTGCAACTAAAGCTGTTGAATATAGGAAAAGGACATTACGAAGGTTTCCTCATGAAGTAATCAAGAGATCTCAAGGAACAAGATATACTTTCAATTTTGTAGGCAAATGAAAATGATATCAACTAAAAAGAAATAAATGAAGTGATATGTTATTGTTATCTAACCAGGCTATTTAGACTCACATCTCTTGGTGTTAGATTGCTGGGTGGAGAATATTAGTGAAGAGCTAAAGCAGTCATGTATTGGTGATGCAATTTTAAGCTACAGATTATAATGAAAAAGTTAACTCTGAAGCATAATATTGAAAAGGTAGCGTCGCTGCAAATGTCAAAAACTAACAAAATTAACCACTAATGTTGTTACAATACACTTTCTGAAAATTAAATAGATCATTGCAATTTGATCCTATTTCTAAACTTTCTTTGCTTGTAAAAGGGTGCCAATTAGTGCAAGTGATGATTGATATCGAGTATGTAGACTCGACCATTGTCCTCACCTGGATCTCTTTCAGAAAAAAAAAAAAAAGAGGAGGCCTGAAAAGAGTCTCCACCTCAACATTTGTCAAATTTCAAGGTTTCTTCCACCTTTGGAGACCCCTTCAACCCTTCCGTAGGGCTAAAAGAAAGGCCGAGAAGAGTTATTGGCTCAATCCGAGCAAAGTCCACACAGGAGAATTCATGTGACACAGGCAAAGAGTGTTGACCACCCCTGGGCTCGTGGCCTCCACCTGTCAACTAATTATATTGTAATCCAAACAAAGAAATTGTGTGCAGAATTTGTGGGCGCTTGGTTGAAACTGCCTTCTAAAGAAAGGAGGAAACAAACGACCTACGTACCTTTCTTTCTGGTATGACGAGATTAATCTATTAAAAGGAAAAGTTTCTTTGTCTCAAGTCCTATAAAGTATTCAGGATCTCTATAGGAATCTATGACTCCAGGAATGACAGCCTTATTTTGCTGAGGCAATCAAAATTACTCTACATCGCCTACATTTTAAAATTCCATTAAGCTAATTCCATTGAGCTGGTTAAGTAATGAACAATGAATGTGGGACAAATAAGCACAAGGCATGACCATAAGCTTCTGGTGCTGAACTAAACAAAAAGCAAGTTTGTCCAATCCAAACTGAAATTACATATTGGTTAGGGTTGAAAAATATCTCTTTTCAATATGCAGGATAATCATTGGTGCTTCTTGTCTCCTCGCTTGTCCCCTCAAGCCTCATCCATTTTTTTATCAAAACTAAAAAAATAAAAAAAAAGCAGGATATGTGTCATTGGATGATTAACTTATAAACTTTGTGATATTGATCATCAATTTTGCTTTTAATATTAATGTGGTTGTCAATCACAGGTAAAATAGTTGGTCAACAATGTTTACAGGTTATTTGATTATTATTTTCTCGTATGATAATTAATATGTAATTAATTACATGTTTTTGTGAATTACAACTAGTGAAAGCCTAAATGAATGTTGGGATAATAGAGGGATCAGACCTAGTTCTCTTCTCTTACATCACTAGGAAAGACTTTGCTAACTTTGCCAGTTGGCTCCCTCAACTTGATATGACCTAAAAAACCTAATCAAATCTATAAAATTAATCTAAAATCTAATCTGATTCGACTTGCTTGAAACCTAGTATTATGGCTTACAAGGGTGATATTAATCATATGACTTGATCTCATATAGATTTCCAAGTTATAATTTGGACCCATGATGAGCAAAACATGAGTAGATAATCCTTGAGGCAAGAAAGGAACACTGTGATCTTTCTTGCAAGGAAAAGAAGAGGCCATTTCTCTGTTTCATATTTAAACACTGGAAGTAACATCTCACAATATTCAAACTTCAGTACCGGGGATCAGGACAACAAAATCCAGACTAGATAGACCAAGACATCTCAATGTTTTGTCTGTTGCTTTTATTCTTCCCTGAAATGTTCAATTGAAATGAAGTTATCACGCATGCAATGCTTGCAAACAACCATCTTCTGTCGGATAGCAGACCATGGTTAGACTCTTAGCCTGCTGAAAGAAATATAAAAAGAAAATGTAATATATTAAAAAGGACAGATGGGACGATGGCATGATTAACGCCGGCGAGGGGCGGTGGCCGACCGCCGACCCCTAAGACAACGATGGACTTTAGAGAAAGACGCCTCTGGATCCTCTCCAATTCAAGGTGGAAGTAAGGGTAGTCCAACCACCCAAACATAGAGTATAGAATGACGAGTTGTATGATATCGCCCTAGGCTCTGTATCATAGCCATTGTTCAACCCCAAATTGGACAGGATCCCAACGTGATGCTAAAAAATACTCTGTAAACGCGTTTGCTTGAAGGTAGTTGAAGAGTTTGATCTTCTAACTCCTAAAATACTCTGAAAATCTTCCGACACACTTCATATATTATTATTGTTTTTTATTTTCCAAAGCAGGAGACTCTGGCCAATCTCTGTTGGCCGGGATCTACTCTGTTTTGGTGTTCATTTCCTATCTAATGGCTAGATTTTTTAGTTGACTTCCTGTATAGAAATGTTTATCTGGTTCCAGTGCCTTGCCTTGGCCATCTTCTCTGATATTTGTTCTGCTTTGCTGCTCAATTGTAGATCATTCTTAATGTTTCTCTATCATGTCTACTTCGTAATTGTTGAGGGGTAAAATCACTGTGCATCAATAATTGTGCACATAGCTAAGACTAACACTGATTCCTACTCGTTATGCGGCATCCACCAGAGATAGGTCAGCCTCGATAGGTTGGGGCGCCCTAGCCCCTCACCGAGCCAAGGGTTCCCAAGGCATGGGTCACACCTCTCGGTCCCAGCCGAGCTATTTCGCCTCTCGGCCCTGCCGAGCTATATCGTCTCTCGGCCCCTGCCGAGTTATCGTCTCTCGGCCCCTGCCGAGCTATTTCGCCTCTCGGTCCCAACCAAGCCATCTCGTCTCTCGGCCCTAGCCGAGCCGTCTCATCTCTCGGCCCCTGTCGAGCTATATCGTCTCTCGGCCCCTGCCGAGCTATTTCGTCTCTCGGCCCATGCCAAGCTATTTCGCCTCTCGGTCCCAGCCGAGCTATTTCGCCTCTCGGTCCCAACCGAGCCGTCTCGTCTCTCGGCCCTAGCCGAGCCGTCTCATCTCTCGGCCCTAGCCGAGCTTTCGTCCCTCAGCCCCAGCCGAGCTATCTCGTCTCTCGGCCCTTCTAGCCAGGCTATCTCATCGTTCGGCTCACTTGGCCAAGCCCGAATGATATCTATACCTCTGCGGAATTCGGCGCGGGAGACCTTGAAGTAGTAAAATTCCAAACAAGAATCATATTTGAGAGTGGCCTAGGGCCTGGAGCCTATGCCCTTGCCAAATCTCGAGGCATCAACAAGCTTTCCCAGCCGTCGATCCTCTAACTAACCAGATACGAATCCTACCGATTTCATAACAAACTTGATTCGGATCTCAATGGCTTTCGGACCCACGACGCTCCCAAACAACCAGGTGATCCTCTATAAATACTACAGCCTCAGGTTCCTTCAGGTAGGGGGCCATCTCTTACACACTTGATGCATACTTGCTCACTGGCACCCTCTCTCCTTCTCTGCCTTTGCTTCCGCCATTAATGCTCTACTCTGAGCTCTGGAGAGACTCTTCAGTAAGAGCCTTCTTCTCATTTTTGTTGATTGCCGATCTCCACTGACTTTAGCGCCGGAAGGTCTTCCGCAGAGGGCCACCCCCAACGCCTCTCGCATGAGGACTGTTTTGCAGGTCCGCCCAGGAGGAAGCCCATCTCGAAGCCTGATCACGCCCGAGTCGAAGGACAGATTTCAGCAGCAACAAAATGGCGCCAGAGGAAGGGCCCTCAAGTCCCTAAAAACTTGTGATCCAGGAGACAAGGATCTCGATCTGAAAGAGAACTCCTCCCATGGCAACCGAAGAAAGGCTACCTTCGAAGCCCGAGATCAGGTCGTCTCTCAAAGACCTGATCCAATGAGCAGTGTTGCGCCGCCGCCGCCACCAGTCGAGACTCCATCACCACCGGCAGCTCCGGTGACTCAGGACTAGTTTGCCTTACTGGTCCAGCAAGTCTAGGCTCTGGCCCACCTGGTTCAGGGGTGCTCCGAAGCCCCCCATCCGGCTGCTCCTACTCCTCACCCTCATGACGAAAATGTAGTCCCCGCTCATCCAGCGATCTCTTCTTCCAGCACGCATGGGGTTGCGGACCCCCCTCGCCATCCCAGGGAAGATGAGCCAGCTCCCAGCGAGTCCGCGACAAAGATCTCCCTAGATCTCGATGGGCCCGATCTCTCTCCGGTGTTCTCTCGCCATGATTCAACATCATTTCAGTATTCTCCTCGTCCTGCACCTTCAGCTCTTCCTGATGAGGAGATCTGCCGCCAACTCCGAGAAATGCGTCAAGAGCTTGATGCCGCCAAGTAGGCCCATCCACTTCAAAATAAGGCGGAGCAGGGCATCCCCTTTTCTAAGAGATCATGGAGGAAGTGATTCCGTCTCACGTCAAGCTGCTTGCCATCGAGCCTTATCATGGCTCCTCCAACCCCAACGATCATCTCAGCAGCTTCCGATCGATAATGATGTTCCACGGGCATCAGATGTGATCCTCTGCCACGCTTTCCCTTCCACCCTCAGGGGATCTGCTCGAACCTAGTTCAATGCTTTGAAACCAGGTTCCATTGATTCATTTGACGAGCTGAGCCACCTTTTCATTAGCCAGTTCGTCAGCAGCCACCGTCACCGACGGAGATCCGACTCCCTCTCCGAGGTTAACAGAGAGAGGGGGAGTCCCTGAAGAAGTATCTCAGCCATTTCAACACGGCCATGCTGAAGGTGGACCGCCTTAATCATGAGATGGCCATGTCCGCCCTGGCGGGCGGAGTATTGAAGGAGAGCGACTTCTACCTAGCGCTGGAGGTTAGCTACCCTCCAAACCTCTCCGACATGATGGCTTTGGCAGACAAGTATGCCAGAGTCGAGGAATCACGGAGAGCTACCCGAGCCGAGCTGACAAAGAAGAAGGAGCCCAAGGGCTCGATAAGCACCGATCTGCCCGCCAGCCAAATCTGCCTCGCCGCTAGAGGATTCCCATCCGCCGCCAAGGAACCGCACTCGAGCCCGCCTAGGAGGTTCCATCGATTCACTCCACTTGCTGCCCCAAGAGTGGAGATCCTCATGGAAATCGAACGCCAACTCCCTCGACCTCCTCCTCTCCAAGGGAATGCGGCCCGGAGAGACCCCGCCAAGTATTGCCGCTACCACCGCGACCATGGCCACGACACTGAAGAGTGCTGGCAACTGAAGAATGAGATCGAAAGGCTCATCCAGCGGGTAGACTGGATCGGTTCAGAGGAGCCCCCGAGCCAAGAAATGGGGGTGATCGCCGGCCTGAGCCCCAGCAGCAACCTCCTCCTCCTCCAAATCCTCCTGTTGCTGGCCACATTAATGTGATTGAGGCGGTCGGCACTCGGCAGTCCTGCGGGCGGGTGGGACGATGAAGAGGGTTCGGCACCGAAGAAAGCACGACCTGATGAGCTCTCTTTCTCTGATGATGACTTCCAGGGGATACAGTTCCGCATGATGATGCGCTAGTTGTATCTCTTAATTTGAACAACTATGATGTAAGCCGAATTCTCATTGATAGTGGAAGCTCCGTCAATGTTTTGTACCTTGATGTGTTTGTGAAGATAAAGCTTCTCATGGAGAATCTCCGAGCCGTGAACTCCACCCTAATGGGGTTCACCGGCGATGTCATTACCCCGAGGGGGTCGTAACCTTGACGGTCCATGCAGGAACCTGGCCCCGCGTGGCCAATGTGTATGCAACTTCCTGGTGACCAGGCTTCGGTCGCCCTACAATGCTATCTTGGGAAGACCCAGCCTAATGTCCCTCAGAGCCGCCGTCTCCATCCCACATCTTGTTATGAAGTTCCCTACCGAGCAAGGGGTGGGTGTAGTTCGGGGAAGCCAAGCTATAGCTCGGCAGTGTTTCATCGCCAGCCTACATTCCAAACTGCCCGAAGTTGATGGACTGGATGCTCGAGGATTTCGCCGAGCAGCGAGGAGAACCAGCCGAAGAGCTAGAGGAGGTGCCATTGGATGAAGCTCGGCCTGACCGAGCCATAAGGATCGGGTCGCTGTTGAAGGGGGAGACTCGGCTAGAGCTGATCAATTTCCTCTGAAGGAATGCTGATGTCTTTGCCTGGTCAGCCTCAGATATGCCTGGGATCAACCCAGACGTTATCGTCCACCGTCTTAATATGGATGAGATGTCCCGACCCGTGAAGCAGAAGAAAAGAAGCTTCGCCCCCAACCGGTAGAGAGCAATTGAAGAGGAGGTGGACAAGCTCATCAAGGCAAACTTCATTCGGGAGGTGAATTATCCAAGCTGGTTGTCCAATGTTGTTATGGTGAAAAAGTCGAATGGCAAATGGGAATCTGCATCGACTTCACCGACCTTAATAAAGCATGCCCGAAGGACAGTTTCCTCTCCACCGAATCGACCAGCTCGTGGATGCCACTTCCGGCCATCATATGCTGACCTTCATGGATGCATACTCAGGCTATAACCAAATTCGGATGGCACCCGAGGATGAAGAAAAGACCGCCTTCATAACCGATTGAGGTACCTATTGTTACCGTGTCATGCCTTTCGTCTGAAGAATGCAAGCGCCACCTACCAAAGGCTGGTGAACAAAGTCTTCAAGGAGCAAATCGGTCGGAACATGGAGGTCTACGTTGATGACATGCTGGTGAAGAGCAAGGAAGCATCCCAGCATATTGGGGATCTTTCTGAAAGCTTCGCGGCACTCCGGAAGTATCAGATGAAGCTCAACCCAATAAAGTGCCTTCAGTGTCACCTCGGGAAGGTTTCTGGGCTTCATGGTCTCTTAGCAAGGCATCGAGGCTAACCCGCAAAGATTCAAGCCCTTCAGCAAATGGCGCCCCCAGCATCTATCAAAGAAGTCCAGCGTCTGACCGGAAGGATTGCGGCTCTCAATCGCTTCATGGCACAGTCGGCTGAGAGGAGCCTTCCTTTCTTTAAAGCTCTTCGATCTGCCAAGAATTTTCAATGGACTCCTGAATGCCAAAAATCATTCGAGGACCTCAAGAAGTATCTTGGCTCACTGCCCCTCCTCAGCAGCCCCAATCCGGGAGAGACGCTGTTTCTGTACCTAGCGGTTTTAGAAGGCGCAATTAGCTCGGTTTTGGTCAGAGAAGAGAAGAAGACCCAAAAGCCGATCTACTATGTCAGCAAATTGCTCCGGGACGCCGAGACAAGGTACACCCGAGTTGAGAAGCTGGTCTTGGCCCTGATAATATCAGTTGGAGGTTGCGACCATATTTCCAGGCGCATTCCATGACGGTCCTTACCGATCAGCCCATCAAGGCGGTGGTCCATCGCCCAGAGACATCAGGAAGAATGGCTAAGTGGGCCATTGAATTGAGCGAGTATGATATCCGATATCAACCGCGCCCGGCCATCAAAGCACAGGTTCTAGCTGATTTCCTCCTTGAATGCACCATCCCAGAAGATGGCTCCGCTCCGGACTCTTCTGAGCATCCGAGATCAAGTGCACTGTGGCTGCTCCACGTCGATGGATCCTCCAATGCCAATGGCTCCGGTGCTGGTTTGATCCTCACCAACCCGAGGGGCGACCTTTGAGTATGGCGTTCGGTTCTCCTTCCAGCCTCCAACAATGAAGCCGAATATGAAGCTCTGCTCGCCGGACTCCAAATCGCCCATGACCTAAAAGTGAAGAAGCTGAATGCCTTTACTGACTCTCAGTTGGTAGTTGGTCACGTGCGGGCGAGTTTGAGGCCCGAGAGCCAAACATGATTCGGTATCTCCAAGAGTGCGGACTTTACTCTCTCACTTCTCTGAATTCGAAGTTATCATATCCCCAGGTCCGAAAATGCTCACGCTGATCTACTATCCGACTGGCGATGTGAAATCAATGAGTTCTGAACAAAAGTTTCACCTGGAAATCCTTGAAAAGCCTAGCATCGCAGAGGCGGGCCGAGTGATGCAAATTGAGGCCGAACCATCCTGGTTCGACCCCATATTGAGGTACCTTAAAGAAGGGTCGCTCCCAGCTGACCGCAAGGAAGCAAGAAAGCTGAAGCTGCAAGCTACCCACTATGTACTGGTCGATGACAAGCTGTATAAGCGGTCCTTCTCCATGCCGCTGCTCAGATGCCTCTGCCCGTCTGAGGCTGATTATGCTCTTCGGGAGGTGCATGAAGGAATTTGTGGCAATCATCAGGGAAGTCGATCTCTATGCCACAAGGTGCTGTGCCAGGGGTATTACTGGCTTACCATGCAAAAGGATGCCGATGATCTTGTCTGAGCATGTGACCCGTGCCAGAGGCACTCCAACATTCAGAGGCTCCCCTTTGCCAATCTGGTCCCTATTGCCTCCGCTTGGCCCTTTGCTAAGTGGGTGATGGATATTCTTGGCCCTTTTCCCCTCGCCACTGGACAGAGGAAGTTCTTATTCGTCGCCATTAATTACTTCACCAAGTGGGTCGAGGCCGAAGCAGTGGCCCAGATAACCGAAGCTCGGGCCAAGGACTTCGTGTGGAGGTCCATCATTTGCCGCTTCGGCCTCCCGCATACCATCATCACCGACAATGGCAAGCAATTTGATAATCCCAAGTTCCGGGAGTTCTGCGAAGATCATGGCATCAGTCATCGCCTCACCTCAGTAGGCATCCGCAAGCCAACGGAGAAGCCGAGGTAACAAACCGGACCCTGCTTCAAGGGATTAAGGCTCGGCTCGCAGAGCCCGGGCAGATGGGCGGATGAGCTTCATCATGTCCTATGGGCCTACCGCACCACCCAAAGAATCCCCACCGGCGAGACCCTATTCCGGATGACCTTTGGCACGGAAGCCGTCATCCCTGTGGAGATAGGCCTCCCCTCTCCGCGAGTGGAAAGCTACTCAGAAGAAACTAACGACGAGCAGCTCCGCACCAATCTCGACTTGGTGGAAGAGATCAGAAAGCTCGAATTAGAATAGCCGCATACCAACAAAGAGTGGCCCGCTACCATGCCTCCAGAGTCAAGGGTAAATCCTTCTCTCCCAGCGATCTCGTACGCCGGAAAGCATCCGTCTCTAAGCCGCTGGAGCAAGGAAAGTTATCTCCAAATTGGGAAGGCCCCTACCAGGTGGCAGAAGTCGTCGGCCCGGCACATACAAGCTCCAGGACCTGAGTGGGAGATCCATTTCCCGAACGTGGAGTTCAGATAACCTCCGTATATATCATCAATAGAGTACGCTCTCTATAGACTTACCTCATTTACAGCTTCGGCATCTTATTTCTATTACATGCGCACGACCGCTGCGGTCAGTTTTTGAAAAGTCGTAATGGAAAATAGACGCCACTTATGCATCCATTCTCGACACTACCGAGCTATCTCGCCAAGCTCTGAATTAAACTTCCGTACTTCGCTGTGCCGAGCTTTGAATTAAATCTCCGCGCCTCGGCTAGGCAGAGTCCTACTCGATACAGACTCGATATGGCCAAGCTCTCCCAGCGCACCCGGGAACCAAACGATCTCCAAGCTTCGTTCGGATTCGAGCAGCTTACAAGCCCCGGCCGAACCAACCGATCTCCAAAGCTTCGTTCAGATTCGGGCAGCTTACAAGCCCCGGCCGAACCAACCAATCTCAAAGCTTCGTTCGGATTTGGGCAGCTTACAATCCCCGGCCGAACCAACCGATCTCCAAAGCTTCATTCGGATTCGGGCAGCTTACAAGCCTCGGCCGAACCAACCGATCTCCAAAGCTTCGTTCGGATTCGGGCAGCTTACAAGCCCCGGCCGAGCCAACCGATCTCCAAAGCTTCGTTCGGATTCGGGCAGCTTACAAGCCCCGGCCGAACCAAACGATCTCCAAGATATCGTTCGGATTCGGGTAGCTTACAAAGCCCCGATCGGTACCAAAGATTAAAACCCCGGCCAAGACCGAGCGATAAGGACAAACATATGGGAGATAGCAGCAAAAACGAAAGTCGCAAAAATCCCCCCCCCCCCCCCTCTTTATTACAAGAAAGACAATGAGGAAGAAAGAAAAGATACAATAGCCTTCACAGAGGTTTGGCATCCGCTCCGAGAGCCACCGAACCCTCCCCACGCCGAGCCAACTCGGCGATCTATTGACGGAGGGACTATTTTCCCTTCTTGCCGGCTGATGACACACGAAGGAACTCGACCTCCCTCATCAAAATAGCCAGATATTCTCGGCCGCCCTTTGAAGCTGTTCATGACTCACGAACGCCAATGCCAGATCCACTCCATCGACAGTCACTGTAACACGACTTGCCCGGGAGTCACTGCGGCCATTGCCGCTGCCATTTAGCGCCTCAGTGATCGCCTCTCATCGCCGGAAGCCATATCAGTACCCGGAAGCTCTTAGGGGGCTAGCTAAAAGGGTGATCGGTACAGGCATCCCCCTCATCCATATTTAAACAGCTCCTGGCGAGTATTTCGATCATTCGAGTCGTTAATCTTGACCCATGGAAACTCACCACGTCACCACTCCAGTGGGCGCTTGCAGGAGACAAGGGGTCGCGCCCCCTCACCGAGGAGGATCGATAAGCATCGATGAGGTGCGCGGGGAACTCCCCCCTTTTCTAGGGACCAGGCTCCCTCCGGTTTGCCAAACCCTTCTGAAATAAATGTCCTCAAGAACCTGCCAGACTCCCTCGAATTGGGCATCCTTGAAAAGATGCGGAAAAGCACGTTAGCACTAGCTTGCCTCCTCGAGATAACCGAGTTACAAACTTTGGATGCCCCTATGCATCGTTCAGATAACCCTCATCCTCTTTGGCAGTCCGCACCAGAATATGCATTTGCTGCAAGAGCCAAACAAAATATTATACCTCGCAACAACCGAGTGATATCCTTCATACCTCGGTAACAACCGAGTGATATCCTAAGCTTCGGCTTAGTTGAGTATCGCTCTGACGCGGCTAAGGCGTCCTATTATACCTCGATGGAGGCGAACAACCTCCCACTATTCAATAGCAAAGACATGTCTCGAACCGTCTTTCCCTGCCGAAGTACCCATCCCGTTCTGCAAACAGGATCATGCATACCTCATGAGTCCACAGGACCGTCCAGGTCTCCTTCTGACTCAAACATGGATATACGCTTCCTCTGCTGAGGACCGGACATTGGCCTTAGCAAGAACAAAGTAGCAATAGCGCTACCGAAATATGTTATGATATAAAAAGTGTAATATGAGAGTTACAACTCTCAGCTCAAAGGAGGCAGATACTAAAGGAAGAAGGAATGAAAAATTTCTTTATTTCCTCATCAGAAGAAAAGTTACAACCTCCTAAGAGGGGCTACAAGTGCGTCAAAGCACAGAAATGAAAACGAATAAATAGCTCGGCCGAACTGCTTCAGTCAGCTTCGGTTAACAATGACATTTCGGCGTCTGACCCAAGAAATCAGACAGCTCGCCCCGAACCACCGGCTAAGGCCCCACTCCACAGGTCCTCTGGATGAATCAAGAGATCCAAAAAGAGATGCAGACCCATGGATGCTGATGCTGAGGAAGCTTCCCCCTGGGTGGAATGCTGCTGCAGGTCGCTGCCCGATTGAGAGAGCTAGGGGACCATCAACCCCACACTGCTCTCAACTCCCTCTCCATGTGGCGGAAGATTCCCCACACGGAGGGGCTAAGCATCCAGCCAGAGGGAGAACGGAAGGTCCATGCATACTACGGGGGTGCATGTGCACTTCCTACCCTGCGACCCCGTAGCAAACCACAAAGGACACACAGGAAGCGCATATGTGCTCTCCATGTGATCTCTGTGGACCTCCTGTGCGCTCTCTGTGTGATCTCCGAAGCTCCTCCCTTGAGGACGAGCCGCTCTTCAGCGACTCCTTCATCACCCCAGCTATCTGGGGAAGACGACTTGCAAAAAGAAAACTCAGTCCCTCCGCTCTCACCCTCAGAGACACAGGCATCATGAAAAGTTTCACAGCTCACAGAGAAGAAAAATTTGGGAATGGCCTAACATGGCCCCTTCCTCCCCTTTTTATAGGCAAAATGGACCGGGAGAAGCTATTAAAGCACAAGCCCCGAGATTCAAAATGCCCTATCCGTGCTACCACGTGGCCTCCAGGACGAGAACAGCGCCCCTCGGTGAGCGCCAAACACGTCGCTTAGCCCATGACGTACGCCAGAAGATCTCCTCTGATCCCGGATCATGGGTCATAAATGCAGAAAATCGTCCGCCGATCTTAGAGATACGGGCAGGCTTGGGAAATCGCCCAGCGAAAGCGACACTCTCCAATGGCAAACAAGCGCTTGCGTCGTACACTGAAATGGCCCGCATTGGAAAAAGATGACATAATGAATGTCCCGTAAAGTGCCGAAGCGACCTTTTGTAGACCACAGAGCCATATTATCCATTTCGGCAAAAGAAGGTCAACTCACCTTGGAAAAGACAAGGCACTGATAGAACAGTAAAGAGGCACAAAAGCCAAGTACTCCTCAATAAATGTACCTCGACGTTCCCTTCTCCGGCTCAACTGCTCGTTGTGCTTTGGCGCAAACTGAGACGTTGCATTGTGCTTCTATCCAAGGCCAAAGCTGTTCCCATACTCTGGAATGAACCGAAGTATCTTTTCAGTCCAGCGACTGAGCTTTATCCTACACTCCGACCCAGGCAGAGATAGCTGCCTTTATCTCATCGACAACGAAGCACTCTTTGTACTTCGGCTTAAGCATGAGCGCTATGCCATGAATCTTGCCGAGGTAACCAAAAATCCCCCAAGAGAGTGGCTCACTTACAAGACTTGCATGATGAAAGCAAGCATTTCAAAGACAGCAGCAAGCACAAAAGCTACGAAACTTTTCTTTTCATTCATCATAGAAAGGGCGACATAAAGAGAGAAGAATACATCGGCCCTCACAGGGCTTGTCACTTTCTTTAGGAGCTGTTGAGCCCTCCCCTCGCCTCAGAGCCGGCTCGCCCACCAGTTGCTTATGGGACGCAACTTGCCTTTCCAATCGACTATTGGCCTCGCGAAGGAGCACAATCTCCCTGGTAGAGACAACCATGTATTGCTCGACCGCCTTTTGGAGTCGCTCGTGGCTTGCAAACGATGATACCAGGACTTCCCCGTCGATGGTCATTCTAGTACGGCCCCTGCGGGCTCCCCAGTGGGCATTGACGCTGTTGTCTGGCGTTCCAGCCGACCTTCCTCCGTCCTCGGAAGCCATCCTGCTATCACAAGTTTAGATAGACCCACAGGAGATCGGCAGAGGAGTGGTTGGCGATGGCCTACCACCCACTAGTATTTAAACTACTTCGGGCGAGTACCCAGATCGTCCGAGCCATTAGTTCCAACGCCACTGCCATAAAATCTAACCATGTGTCATCACTTCAGTGGCCGCTCACAGGAAGGAAGGAATCACTCCCTCTTTACCAAAAAGGATAAGTAAATGATAGTGGGGAATTCAACAAACCCCCATTTCGGGATCAAACTCCCTCCAAAAAGCGCGTCCATTTCCTCACCTCGACCAGGCCGGTCTACCTAACTTCAGCTCTAACCGAGCTATCCTCATATCTCGGTCCTGCTCGATCTGCCCTTATACCTCGGCCTTGACCGGAATGTTTACTCAGGTCCGAACTAAATCGACCAAATGGTGCAATAAGCCATGAGCCGCTTGCGATCGAAAGGAAACTAGAAATAAAGATCATCTAAGAAAGACAATCACACAGAAGGAAAAGATCCACTTCTAAAAGCTCCAACCGAGTTACAAGGTGGAAAAGCGAAAAATATACAAATGACCCTTAAGAATCAGGGTTGGGAATGGCCCCAACGGCCTCGACAGCTCCCTTCGTAACGTCCTGGGAAGCTCGGCTTGTCTCGCCCACTTCAAATGTCTTTACCTCCTCGAAAACAGGCTGTGAGGGCCCTTCAGGAGCTGCAGCTCACTGGGACCCAGAATAGAGTCGAGATCGATGTCTGAAACATCGATATATTCATCTTCTTCAGCCCCTGAGGAACAGGCCTTTGAAGGCTCGACGTCCAGAAAGGAAAGGTCCCATTCCTGGATGCTCCCGAGATATTTTAGTTCGGACCTCCTCCACACCAAGCTGGAAGGCCTCGGCGCAGGTCGCATCTTCTGCACCCCGGAGCAAGCCCATTTGCTCTCGATTTCAGCGACCCGCTTCTCAACTCCGAGCTCTTTCCTTTACTCGATGCCAGATCCTCGTGCAAGATCTTCAGTTGGTTTTGACCCTCCGATTTTTCCCTCCCCATCTGCAAATACAGGATTAGCCAATGCAGCAGCAAGTTAGCAGGAAAGGTCTAAAGAACAGGACCGAACCTCCTCCTCCTACCTAGCTAACCTCTTGGTCAACTCCTCGGCCCTGCCAAATGCCCTCAATTTGTCAGCTTGAATCTGCTTCTTCCCAAGCCCGGGAGAGCTCGACATCAAGCTTATTTAATCTCTCTTGGTGCCATTTAATCCGGTTGTCCTTGGCCGCGATGCATTGATCAAGGTTCCGAACCTTCTCCTCCGACTCGCCAAGCATCCTGCTCAGGCGATTCTTCTCCTCGGCAGCTTCCCGCATCAATCTATCGATTTTCATCGAACTGTTTCTTGGCGGACTCCATTTCCCCAGCATGCCGGGCTTCGAGCTACGAGAGCTTCGAGCATACCTCCTCATATCTCGCCTGGAGCCCACGCGACTCCTCAGCTTTGAGCTTTAACCTGGATGCATCGTTGAGGCGACCTGATACAATCCCCTCATCATCTCCAACTTCTTGTTAGCAACGTCCAGGATCTGCTCAAATTTGTCAGATGCCGTTGCTCGCAATCGAAGCTCGAAACTGACCCTCTTGGCCTGAATACTGGCCCCTGTCGCCAGACTCAAGCGCCAGCACAACGCCCTAGTGACCAAAGCATTCTACAGAACCAAAAACAAGTGAGAAGATGTGATCAAGCCAACCAGAAAGCACCACTACTCTGGAACGGCAACTCACCGGGAGGCGTAGGACCTAGCTAACTTCATGAGGGTGGGATTGTCGATATCGGGGAGGAGGTGAACATCCTTCGCCACGTTCCGCTGACCAAATGCGGCATCAATGAGATCCAGGTCCGCAAACTCATTTGACGAGGGACCAACGCTCGGATATAATGCCGACTTCATTAAAGCAGAAAATGCCTTCTCAATGGCCGGGTCCGAACCACCAGGCTGCCCATCCAAGGGACTTGTCCAAACAACCTCAGTCTGAGGAGCTTTCAATCTCTGGCCTCTTTCAGTAAAAGTCTGGCCTGCAATTCGTCAGATACCTCGGCCAGCCCTGGCCCCAATGTCCCTGAGGTTTTAACAGGGAGAGCTTCAACTAGAAGGTCATCATCCCATCCTTCTTTCTCGCCCAAAAGAGCCCCTTCGATCATCGGCGCTGCTCCTCCACCACAGATTCCGTCAAAGCCTCGGCTTGTTCATTAGCTCCCCTAGCCTCCTCAAGAGGAAGTTCCTCCCGAATCTCCACTGCCTTTGGCACAACATTGTCACCCTCTGATCCGTCCGAAGGAGGCCTTTCAACAATAGGTCCCCCTGAGCTTCCGACGGAGCCCCCTCCGGGCTATCACTATTTCCACCACCAGAGAACAGGGGATCTCGGCAATCCTCTCTAAGTCCTCCTCCGCTTTATGCTCTCCCTCACGACTATTGCCTTTTCCCCCTGTGGGAGGGTCTTTCTTTAGTCGCCGGCACTCCTGCATTCCCTTTCTTCGATGGTGAGGAGCGCAAGCTGGCCTTAACTCGCTCAACCTTTGGCGAGCGCTCTTCAGAAAGACGGACTTTCTTCTCAAGTTTACGCCGCTCCACGCTGGCCTTAACTAATTTTTTGAGACCTATAAAGAATGTTTGGAGAAGATATTTGTTCCCTCATTTACACTCAAGGATGAATGCACCAATTATGGAAAACAAAGCAGTCACAATCATCATGACCATATGAAATGATGGGAGCACGGTTGTGAATCATCTCAAATATGGAAAAATGGGAGAAAATGGCTTAAGCTAGAAAGTGTGCTATGAAATTAATCCAAAAAGGTTCAGGTGACGTGTCTGGAGTAATCATACTATGAGCTCAGAGGAATCAAAGAGATAATACGATGAGGGAAATCTGATTCATCTTGGAATATACTTGTGTTGTCCACCACAGAAGATGAGTTTAATGATCACTGGACTGCACTCCAGAGAGAGTTTAGTACCTACCCAGATGCTTTACGGTATGTGTCAGATACTTGGCTGAGCAAGTATAAGGAAAGATTTGTCGCAGCATGGACGAACGCATGTAGGCACTATGGGAATTTGACAATTAATAGGTATCACAAGGAATTGATAAATTTAAGAAATTTATAATTTAATTACGCAATTGTTATCTCCCTTTTATTAAATTTTATTTACTTTTCTAGGGCTGAAAATGCACATGCAAGGCTGAAAAGACAGCTTGGATCAAGCCAAGGGAATTTGAATCATCTTGGACAAAAATACATAGTTTGATTGAGTTGCAGCATAGTGACATTAAAGCCTCATTTGAGAAGAGTTTGATGGTCGTGCAACAACTTCAAGCCTACTGAATTCAAAGAACTGCGAGGTTTCATTTCTATAAGTGCATTAAATCAGATCCTCGCTCAAGCGAACCGAGCCAATTCAGTTGGTATTGATGATTCAATTTGTGGGTGTGCTATTCGGCGCACACATGGTTTACCATGCACCCACGATATTGTGCGGTTCAGGATGGAAGGTCGGCCAATTCCCTTCGATTGCATAGATCCTCATTGGAGAAAACTTGATATGATGTCGGCTTCAAATACGCAAAGTATTCAGCTGAGCTGTGAACCAGAGTTGGATATAATTGCTCAGAAATTCAAATAGTTAGATGGGTCTTCGCAAATGTAGATGTTAAGAAAATTAAGAGAGATTGCTAGCCCAGAAAGTACTTCTCTCGAAGAACCTGCCAAAATGATCACTCGTTCACTTGGCCGCGCCGTGTTCATTGAAGGTCCCGCCGTGATCCTTCTGCCTTTGAGTTGATTCTTTCAGGACAAGATAGTTATTCACCTGGTACGAGCACTCCACCATTGATGCAAGTGCCAAAGAGGCAGCCAAGGAAGAAGGTACGAAGCATTTCTTTCTGTAAAGAAGGGACCATGCCGGTATGTGCCGACGTGCCGATATGTGCCGGACGCATGCCGGTAGTGCCGGCACATGCCAGCAACTTTTGAATCCCATGCCATTTGTTATTACAAAGCGATTATTTACCATCTAATTCATTCGTTAATGGTTTGAAGGTTTCTCGTCAGCAACCCGGTCATATAATAAGCCAACAATCTATATTGATCAAATTCTAGATGGGTTGAGGCCGTTTATTCAACATATCAAGGATGTTAAAGCTGACGGCAACTGCGGATTTAGAGCAATAGCTGACTTGCTGGGATTTGGAGTGGAGGATTGGCTCCGTATTAGGAAGGATTTATTACATGACTTGCAAAGTCATTCAGAGCACTATCGCGCTATATTTGCTGTCGAAGGTAGGTTTGAGGAGATTGAGCATGCATTATCATATTTTGATAATGCTCCACCTTTTGATTGGTGGATGACTATGCTGGATATGCGGCACATTATAGCATCCTGTTATAACGTTGTCCTATACCACCTCTCCTTGCAACAATGTCTTACATTCCTACCTCTACGATCAGTGCCTCTTCCTCCTTTATCCCGCAAAGATATTGCAGTGGCATTCGTAATGGCAATCATTTTGTGGAGGTATTAATTAAACAACTCTTAATCATCCTTAAATGACTAATAATTCATTATGTTTACTAATTTATAAATTTTGTAGGTGTTTCTATTACCGGATCATCCCATTCCCCTAACAGCAAGCAATTGGCAAAAATATCATTTACCCTGTGCTTCCGGATGGGCTTCTTCATATGAATCTAGGATTCACTAGTTTAGACAAACGATCTTGTCGGATGTTATTATTAGCGAGACTATTGAGTTGTAGATGCCCTTTTGCCTGCAACAATCAATTTTGTAAATGTTTGACATATTTATATTAATTCAAAAAATTTTCATTCAAATTGAGCCGAAAGGAAGTAAAATTTCATTTAAATTTCAATGTCTTTTACAAAAAGATGCACTATGTGCTAAAGATACAAAATACATGAGGTACATCAGGGATCCCCACCACGCCGTCGTCGACGCCTGTACTGCTGTGGCGATGCATGACTAGGGCGAGGAACATCAGGCTGAACAGGCTGAACCGTAAAGATATGCTGACCCTGCAATACATGTGCAATCTGCGATATGACATCGTACATGTGCGTCCCCTGTGACGCAGCAGCCTCCTCCCGATCCATATAAGTATGCTAGTGCAAAGGCCAAGCACATCTGCAATACGCCGACCTTGCACGTCAGCATCAGCATCATCAGGACGTGATTGGGAGTAGATACTGGATCGGCTCTTCGAAGGGTGAACAGCTAGATGTGTGATCTGAGAATACCACTCCAAAAATTCGGTACGCAATTTGAGGGTCGGGTCACCGGATGGCTCCTGCTCGCTGGGCTCAGCCGGTGATCCTCCCACCTCTCCCATAATGCTCATAGAAGACGTATCGAATGCAGTACGATGCTGCTGTCGATCCTCTGCTGGCTCGCTCAGGGGCTAGTGGCGCACGGGGGATCGTCTGTATCCTACCGAACTGTCATAAAACCCTTTCAGGATGATAGGATTCTACAACATCCATGCATTCAGGCATCCACTAAAGAATGCAATATCAAGGAACGAACGATCATCCCGGATAAGACGATGGGGATCCCAAACTACCTGCATTATATTAAATTGTAATCGGTTTCATAATATATGACAAATTATATAAATATACAAATGCATGGTCCTATGGTACATACCTCATCTGCCCTCAATACGTCTAATGACTTGCGTAGAATCACCAAATGGTCCATCGTAGTACGGGACGAACGCGTGCCGGTACGTGCCGGCACGTGCCAACAACTTTCGAACCCCATGCCATTTGTTATTACAAAGTGATTGTTTACCATCTAATTCATTCGTTAATGGTTTGTAGGTTTCTCGTCAGCGATCCCGGTCATATAATAAGCCAACAATCTATATTGATCAAATTCTAGATGGGTTGAGGCCGTTCATCCGACATATCAAGGATGTTAAAGCTGACAACAACTGTGGATTTAGAGCAATAGCTGACTTGCTAGGATTTGGAGAGGAGGATTGGCTCCGTATTAGGAAGGATTTATTACATGACTTGCAAAGTCATTCAGAGCACTATCGCGCTATATTTGCTGTCGAATAGAGGTTTGAGGAGATTGAGCATGCATTATTATCATAGTTTGATAATGCTCCACCTTTTGATCGGTGGATGACTATGCCGGATATGGGGCACATTATAGCGTCCGCCTATAACGTTGTCCTATACCACCTCTCCTTGCAACAAT